>DF240163.1:0-131938 GCA_000507305.1 Breviolum minutum Mf 1.05b.01
TTTGTGTATTTCCTATCTTCACTAGTAGTGACCACCAGAAAAAGCACCAAAAAAAGCACGGGCCAAAATGCAAAATATTGTGGTTGCTTGTCTTGGGTGCCGCCCAAGGCACGAAAAAAAAAGCACGAAAAAAAACACCAAAAAAAACACGAGAAAGAACGAAAAAATGCACGAAAAAAAACACGATAAAAGGCACAAAAAAAACACAGAAAAAAAACACGAAAAAAAACACGGAAAAAGCACCCAAAAACCACCAAAAAAAACACGGCAAAAAACAGGACCACCACCAAGAGGAAACATATATATAGAAAAGAAAAGGGACAAGCACGAAAAAATGCACGGAAAAAAGCACCAGAATACGGTGGAAAAAGCACCCGGAAAAGCACAAAAAATACCACCAGCAAAATCACCAAAAGACACCAGAAAAAGCACGACAAAAAACACGGGAAATATTTTAAATCCTCAATATCTTTTATATAAAAAAGAGAGAATATAAAATAATATATATTGAAATATAAATAAGATGGATATATAAAAAAATAATTATTATATATTAAAGCCTCGTAGTGCCCAAAGTATATCGTTTCCGTCTTTTTTCTTTGGGGGGGTTTTGTTTTGACAACACAAAATCCTTCTGAGTATATGTGGCAGGTGATTGCTAAGTGGTGTCTTGGGTGTAGTGGTATGTTGTGTAACATCCTGGAACATCAAAGCTTTAGGGTACATCTCATCATATCTCATCCCACTTTTCCAGATCTTCAAAGTCTTCTGTTGCTGGCACTGCTCCGAGGTAATGAGACGCCTCAGGTTTGCTAGGATTCTCCCGCAAACTAAATTGGTAAATCATGAGTGAAGGCCCCAAGTTGTTTCTCAAAATATTACCCTTCAAGCAATCAACAGCTCGCCGCCCTCCACTTGCAAGGTTTGTTAAAGAAAAAATTCCCATGTTTCAATGCAAAAATGGGGCAACTAAATTACTGGCAAGCTGAAAATTTCCGGCTGTCAGGGTGTTGGAAGCATCCTCCAGCGGAGAAAGCATTGCCCCAGGACTGGTTCTGTCTGCGCCTTCGACCCCAACTTTTGTCAGTTCGGTCTGTAGTGTGACCATGTTCTGCATCAGCACTACTACGCCAATTTCTCCCTGCCTGATCTTGGCCTGTTTTAACCACGTCAGTGCTGCGCCAGTTGCTCCAGCCGGCCTCATCTTGGCCTTTCACATCTGTCGAAGTCCCATGCCAGTTGCTCCAGCTGGCCTCATGTTGTCCTCCCTGATCTGTTGAAGTCCAATGCCAGTTGCCCCAGCTCGCCTCATGTCGTCCTCCCTGATTTGTCGAAGTCCAATGCCAGTTGCTCCAGCTGGTCTCATGTTGCTCCAGCTGGCCTCATCTTGGCCTGCCTGATCTGTCGAAGTCCCATGCCAGTTGCTCCAGCTGGCCTCATCTTGGCCTGCCTGATCTGTCGAAGTCCCATGGCAGTTGCTCCAGCTGGCCTCATCTTGGCCTGCCTGATCTGTCGAAGTCCCATGGCAGTTGCTCCAGCTGGCCTCATCTTGGCCTGCCTGATCTGTCGAAGTCCCATGGCAGTTGCTCCAGCTGGCCTCATCTTGGCCTGCCTGATCTGTCGAAGTCCCATGGCAGTTGCTCCAGCTGGCCTCATCTTGGCCTGCCTGATCTGTCGAAGTCCCATGGCAGTTGCTCCAGCTGGCCTCATCTTGGCCTGCCTGATCTGTCGAAGTCCCATGGCAGTTGCTCCAGCTGGCCTCATCTTGGCCTGCTTGATCTGTCGAAGTCCCATGCCAGTTGCTCCAGCTGGCTTCATCTTGGCCTTTGTTGGCAGCAACGTTCGCATCATTCAAATTTAGCAACATTTGCAGCGTTCGCAATGCTAGTGAGCCATCATCTTTCGCAGGGTCTGGGCTCTCGCCATCTGGATCTGTTTGCGGCTTGCTGGCATCCTCTGCCACTTTTGCTATTGAGCCATTGTCTTTGGCAGGGTCTGGGTTTTCGCCATCTGCATTTGTTTGTGGCTTGCTGGCATCCTCTGCCACTTTTGCCACTGAGTCACGGTCTTTGGCAGACTCTGGGTTTTCGCCATCTGCATCTGTTTGCGGCTTACTGTCATCCTCTGCAGGGTCCGGGCTTTTGCCATCTGCATTTGTTTGCAGCTTGCTGGCATTTTCTGGGACTGAGCCAAAATCATCGCCGTTGCCTGGATAAAAAACATTTCCGAACTGATCTGTTGCCGTGCCATGCCAGCTTGTCCAGCTTGCCACATTTTGGGAAGTGTCATCTTGCCCTGCCTGCAGAGTGTTTATACTGGTCTCATTTGTCGCACTTCCGTGAAAAATGATCCAGTCGACAGCTGGATCACACTCAGGATTGGGCTTGGCACAATCTTCTGGCTTGCTTGCGTCTTGGGAATGGAAGACGGTGATGTTGCCAGCATTGTGCACTTCGGATTCGCTTTGGAAGCTCACCGTGTCGGAGCTTGATTGCGTCCAAAGGCAAATTTCCTGAAGCTTCGCTTGCAAAGCCAACAAGTCCGGCTTAACCAGGGTCCATTCACCCTTCTCATTTTCTTTCACCATGTTGGGGAGGTGCTTAGACAGCAGTTTCGCTTCCTTTTCACTTACCGTCAGGGACTCAACCTCCTTCATGACTTCAAGGAGCATGGAAGATGCAAGTTCCAACTTGCCGCTGAGTCGCTCCGCTTTGGAAAAAAAACGCTGGCCAAACGAGAGGAAGTCCATGGCAGCCATGGCCCGGCAGCTGCCGGGAGACTCCAAGTCTTCAACTTTGTGTTTTGCCTGTCCAGTTTAAAATGCAAAAAGTTGCTGTGCCTGTGGCTGCAGTGCTCTGCAAGACTTTTCTGCAGAATGTGTCTGGTCAAAGTAATCTGTACCCTTGTCATTCATAGTTTTTCAAAATCCTTGCATAACTTTACATCTTTTTCCGACAAGAAGCTCTGCAGCATCATGTTGCGGCACATCAAATCAAGGCAAGCAATCAAGTCACATAAACCAAGCTCCGACATTCTGTTTCGCACACTCAAGCATGTCAAACCATCTGCAAACATGTCATGCAAAAGAATGCGCAACACAATGCAACACATTCAAACCACGAGTGTTTGCAAACTTTGGAGATGTTGGCAGCTTAGCATTGCAACACTGATGTGAAAGCTGCAAAGCGCATAAAACTATATACATGTCTTCCACCTGGCTGGCGAGGATCCTGACATTTCAGAGCATGTGAGCATACTGTTTGCATACTAATTTCTCTTCTAAAGTTTCCAGAACAACATACAACAGCTATACAATTACACACAGACACCATCATACGGCAGCCACACAGTGCTGGTTATATATAGATATCTTTATGAAATTAATCAACAATAAGTATATTCATATGATCATATGTAAATATGTATATATATAAATAAATAGTAATAATATAGGTATATTTTCCTTAATCATTTTTTGTCTTTTCAGTGATGTTTTTTATTTCGAAGTTGCTTGCCACGCTGCTTCTTACCTTTGCGGAAAAGTAGGACAGTGAGAGACATCAAAGGCTTTGTTGCATGCCTGTTGGCCTTCCAATTTACAACTGTCGCAAGCAGCAAAAGAACAGCTGTGAAAAATATTGCAGAACATGATATGATATTGATATTGAGATCGAAATCAACTTACATGGTACGGCCCACGGCAAAGGAAAAAACACCCAGGTGATTGCACTTTTGTTTGCAGGGAATCATTTACTTTTCCAAATTCTGACATTGAGCTTCAAAAGTCTCCGAATCATCAATGTAGATGGCGGTCGGTTTCTCCCTTGAGGGACCATGAGCTAGAACAAGTGTTTTTCACGACTCGTTGTCCATGAAAACACATGAAAACCAACCAGCCACTGGAAAAACACACTTCCCAGGAGTAGGTGGTGGGGTCTTCACGCCCAAGGCACTCAAGTGTCCATCTGGGCCAGCAGGAGCAGCTGCGCGCTTGGTACCACGGGAGGTGGACCTTTACAAACATTCCCATGATGGCTGGCTTTGGAGTCACTGCAGACATTCGGAGCTGTATTTTACCACAAGAGATACATGAGATCATTCAAAGCTGGAAGATGGATTTTGCATGACATTCAAAACTTTGAGGGAAAAAAACACCTGATCTTGTGTGGTTACATTTGTACGGGGATTCAATCAAAATCCCTGCGACAACAACACAAATCATCTGAAGCACTCAGGTTTTTGTACATTTACCTTTTTAATGAACTGGCACCGACAAATCATGGTCCGTTGGATGGGAGAAGCCACAAAAGCAGAAGTTATCAGACCAAAAAACTCCACTATTCAACTCTGGTCATCTGAATCACGGCACTAATCATGACATATCATGACCAAACAATTGAGTAACCTTCTGACTTGCTGCCTGTGAATCACATCAACATGGAAACATGGTGTCTGTTTTTTATACATCAAGGCTTGTTACAAACATCCTAAAGTGCGGTGATTTCAGGTTGCTTCACTTCACCAAAGACAAGGAAACACAAATCTAGCTGAGGTCCCCAGCGCTGAGGCAGCTGTGTTCGTGTTGCCCCTGCAGTTTTGTGAGGGAAGCGCTATCTTGTTCCAGGTGGATTCTACTACTACTACTACTACTACTACCACCGCACTAGTACTGGTAATACGGAATTACGACTACTAGTATTGCTCTCTCATACTACGAATGGTATTACTACTAGCACTGCCAATACCAATGAATACATCTGTAATAAAATGATTCGCACAAAATTATCATGCATTGTGACATCCGCACAAATGAAAATAGCAGCTCTTGCAGTCTCAAATGCCTCCTGCAAAATCTATGCATCATCTTGCGAATACTACATAGGATCATGCCGTTCAAAAAGTGAATGATCGGTTTCAACCAAAATAAAAACAAAGACTTCAAACTTGTTTTTGTGAAGGGTTTTTGTTTTTATGTTAAAATCGATCCAAACCGTGAGAAATGAATGGGTTTTCGAGAATTCCAAAACACATACATCATGATCTGTCCTTTGAGCTTGCCAAATGTTTCAAAGTCAGTCCAGCAGAACACCTCCTGCTTTCAACCTGGCGTTGAGCGTGCCAAGTCGGCAGGACGGGTGCTGAAGTACACGCAATATTCAAGTGCAAACTTCTTGTGACAATCTGACAATCTGTGCGAACCGTATATACATAGAACTTCATATAACTTATGTCCATGGGAAATCATCCAACACAGTCGTGACACACCAAAGAGAACAACACACCCTTGGGTGACATGCAAACATATAACCATACACCTGCGCCAAGTGCTAAGGGAAACTTTTCAAGGCGTTCTGTTTTGATTGTTTTGTCTGGTCAAACTCAGCGTCACATTTGGTCGGCAACTGGTGCGCCGGAACTCAGAAGCTTCACGATGGTTTCGTGTGCCGATGGATGCTCTCGGCAGGCAAGCGCTTTGGTCTTGTGGGCATTTGCAAGTTTCAGCGCTGTATCTCCATACTTATCCTGCAAATTCGACACAAACACGAGAAGAACAAGGCTTACTGTGAGTGTACTTCAGTTTGGTCTACATCACATGTTGTCTAAGCGTCAAACTTCTGCAAGTCGTGAAATCATTCGTGAAGATATTTTTTTATCTTCCAGTTCCTCGGCTCGAAAACCCGCGAGTCCTTTAAAGTTGGGTCTGCTTTCAACTCGAGGAGCAATTTGACTTGATCACTTTCACAAGTCTTGGCGGCCTGGGTCGTTCCAATGCCAAGATGAAACATCTTTAACTCGATGTCAAGTTGACTCATGGCATCCCGTGACATCTATGAATGAATCTACATGAGCCATGCGAGCCACTGAAATCTCTACTATTCAAAGATCGCACAAAACGGGTTGATGATGTACTGTTAGTAATGGTAGCGTGCAGGAAATATCTCAGATCTCAACAATATAAACACATATAAACACACTATAACGCATAGTTTGAACATGGCTAAAGCCCGCCTTCATCAGCAAAGTCTGTTTGCCAAGCATTGCATTAATGTCTGCCTTGAATTCAACCAGCAGTTTGGCACCGGCCGAGCGGCTGGGCAAATCCATTTTCCTTAGTCTAAGCCAATCAGAGCTCCCATAACCACTCAACCAACGTGTGAGGTGAAGAAAAGCTTGAAGGTGCCTTCATGCATACTATCTCATGCCATTTTGTTGCCCAATGTTGTTTGAAACTCATTTTGCAATGAGATCGAACAAGGCACGATTGAAAGAGCGCATGGATGGGGGGGCGTTCATATCCATTGGCTTCGCCTGCCAGCTTCGTTTCCCATTTTTTGGACACAACAAACAACTATATATTTCATCGTGAAGACTCGCTCTGTACAACAGCAATTGCTTCAGGTAACTTGGGATGGAATGACATGAAAAGAAACCTTTAAAACATAAAAACTGCTCTACCCGTGCTTAGGACGTTAACCCAGTGAACAACAACTATATTTCAATGTTGAATCGCCAACAGGCCCTGTCACGTTTTGGGGCAATTCTGGACATCCTCGCCTTTTTCTGTAGCATTTGCCCCAAACTCCAGGAGCACTTTCATGGCAGCCACGTTGCCTTTCTGGATGGCCTAGAATCAGCATGAAGTTCAACTTGAAATGAATCATTTGGACAAAATTTGGCCAAATCTTAGTGGCCATTGGTTGCTGGGATCGCTGCTTAGAAATGCGCCAAACTGCACCACATCGCAACGTTTCGCGCCTCGATGAGTGCAGTGCTTTTGTAATTGCACCACTCAGGTGGTTGCAGTGCCTCGGACCATCTGAACTAAAATTCACTGACAAAACTCGATGGGATATATATATATATAAATATGATTACACATGTATATGCAGTATAGACATGTTAATATGATAATATTTATGTCTGGAACGTATGTATCTCTAGATACATGTCTTTTTTGGTGGAAACGTTGGCTCATACAAGTGGACAAAAATCACCTGTAGACATTTGTCGTATAACCAAAATCTATCAAAATTTGAGATGTCGGGATTCCAAAACAACAACTGTTCGTAGGATGCTTGTGCGATCTCTTTGGGGCAATCGATGTATGATGTTGGCGCCTAAAATGCACTGCTACGATGACTGATGACTTTTTGCCTACTAAAATCAGAGTGCTGTGAAAAATGTTAGCTTGCAAAATTGAACTCCTTTTTGACAAGGTGTTTATTGAGGGGGCTATTTTGCTGGTATATGTGCATTTTGATGTCCAAGATGTGACTGCTGATCAAATGCTTCCTTCCAAAATGGGAGTGCTTTGATATATAAGAGGTGCCAAGTGTGTGAAAAATCGCGCATTGCGGAGAAAAAGAAAGGCCCCTGATCACACTAAAGCAATTTATAGAATGAACTGCTCAGTAAGCAATTGAAATGATCAAAAACAATAATCTGTCAAGGGGCTTGGTATGACAATTTGGCTCCGTTTTTCAGCAGCATCCGGATGACGTCAAGCTGATGCCCTTCACCACAGGTCCCGGTGGCTTCCGTCCCTAACACATATAGCAAAGGCGTCACCCAGCACCTAGGAAACAGGGAACATGAAAACACAGACTGAGCAACACGTAAAATCAACAAAAAATAATCCGTAAGTCATCAGTGCATCATCTAGAAATCATCTCCGGAAAAAGTCCGAAAACCATATGAGCAACGGACTAAACCTATTACACCCGTGAAAGGACGTGGTTGAAATGGTCATCGTTTTTTGTGTGTCCCTCATCGTTCCTGAGGATTGAATGTGTGCAATAAAATCAGTCAAACATGTGTATCAAAAGGTCATCGTTTTTTGTGTCACCCTTATCGTTCCTGAGATTGTCATGATAGTATCAGCTATCAATGTCCTTTTGTAACTGTTCCAAAATGTCGGAAGTTTTGGCGGGTGCTCATATCCAAAAATCGTCAACATCATCTATGCATCATCCGGGCATCAAGCAAAAATGCATCCTCCACGAAATCATTCTCCGTCAAAGGCACTTCCGCGTGCCGGGAGGAGGCACCAGCTGGTCCACCGCGGCTCCATGGTCAAGAAGCAACTGAATGGAACCAAGTTGGCAGTGCTGGCTGGCTCGAAGGAAGGCCGTGCCATTCTTTGCATCCGTTGCATTGACATCCGCTTTCCTCCGAACTTGTGGCGGATCAAACAATAGAAAATTGATGGAAATTGATCCAACAGTGGCCAAAGAAAGTCAACAATCCGATTCAAAGAACATCAAAGAACCATGAAATCTTCGATCTAGTGAGGTCATCTTGTGCTTTGAAGAGGGTGGATCAACAGTGCAGAGCAAAGGGCGAGTTGAAAAGTCAAAAATCAGAAAACGTATCAGGGAAACACCTCTGGCTGGAATTCAAATGAAATACGTTCTGCAACACTGCTGCATAAAAGCAAAAGTTGCATATGCTAAATAAGGCAAAGTTCCAATTCAACAACATCTCCATCGCTGACACAAAGCCACCAGACGCAGCTGCTTGCAGTGGCATCTCTGGACAACCAGCACAACTTGGATCAAACTTGTTGTCCAGCAGCGTTTTCAGCATAGTTGTGTTTGTTCTCCCCACATGAATGGCTCGGGGAATGGCCTCATAGCAAGAACTGGTGTGCTCTGAATAGTAGTCAGCGATGGTAGTCGCAATCTTTTGCAACTTGTTGTTATCTCCTAAGTCAATTGCATCATAAAGACACTGTTCATCGGACAATGTAGCTGCTACATCATAGTCCTCATTCCATGGCTGGTAGCTCTGGCAATATGTGCAATTTTGATCTTTTCGGACTGCGCTGAAACGCTTTTGTTTCTTCACATCACCCAAGCAGCCTTTCCCCAATATCACGACTTCTGATGCAACTTTGAAACGAGGATCCCACGCAAAACTGTCCACAATAGATGGATCGCCAATCATGCAAGCAGCATAATTGCGTCTTTGCTGAGCTATGTCAAAGTCTGGAACCAAAAAACCTTCGGTGACATAGATACTAGCAGGAGGCGGATGTGGAACAATCCTCAATAGAACTACTTGTTTTTCTGCATCTGTTTGATCTTCAGTCGTTGCCACAGACAATAGCATATTGCGCATCAACAATCTCTGGGCAGGCACTGTGATGCTGAATCGGTGCGAGACATGTCCATCCTTTGCTTCTGCTTCCTTTGGGTCTTCGACCAAACGCCTGCTGAAACTTTCCCAATGTCCAACATCTATGACACCTGCAAAACGGAGTTCGGCAGATTTGCTACTGAGAAGTGTGTCTCGAAGCCATGTGACGAGAGCAGTGCCAGTGCCTGAAAGACTGCCTTCCTTGGTGGCCATCAGTTGCCTCTTCGGTTGTTTGACAAATAAACACATCGAGGTTTTCTCGACCTTGTGTCCTTTTCCATTTCTTCTTTTTCCTTTTTGTTTCTTGGTTTCAAAGGTCACCTCTTGTTCTCTTGAACAATTTGTCCCAAAACTCCCTTGGGGATCTTCACCTTCTTTGCAATGCTGAAAACATCTGTCAGCGACATGCACCAAATGAGCTGCCTGAAGACCCTTCGATGCTGGCAGGACAGGCGCGAAGCAAAGAGGCAAAAATTGCACCCCTACGGTGCAGTTGGAATGCAAAGCTGGCACATACCTGGATATGCGCAGGAACAAAACAAGATCGAAAATCATGAGAAATGCTAGTGACACAACGGCTCCAAAAGGTGGAATCAATGCAATCAGTGATCATAATGTGTATTCATGTTCCTGGTGGCTTTGTCACTATGCATTGGTGGAAATCATTGAGCCATTAGCTTCCAATGTTCGTGAAATTCCAAGTTCGCAGCGGCTTCACAAATCTTAGCAGGCAAGATGCCAGTCCGAGTTTTTGGATTGATATTGCCAATGCCGCATCTCGTGAAAATCATCTTTTGCGCCTGCACTACCCTTGAGGGACAAGGTGATGGCTTCTCCAATCCGAAGCACGTGGACCACATACCTGACACCATAATCAGCAGTTCTCAACACCATACAAGTCCAGCAATCTGAAACATCAAAGGATTGAAACCGTTTAGTTGAACATCCGAGGAACGACCGTAGATAAATAATTATATATAATTTTGCTTGCAAAATCTGCATGCGTCAGGAAATCAAACAAATCCATGCATCCATTATAGAAAGGTGGACAAGAGGCACAACACCAAAAAGATCCAAACAGGTGGATCTTTTCACTGGTTGTTTTCTGGTAAAACACGACAACTGAAGGTAGAGAAATGCATCCCACGGCAATTTGACACAATGCATTATTTTTGTAATATGTTTAGCATTGAGATACTCAGTGGGTGAGATGTCAAACATGCTCCATGCTCTGATGCGAATCCGGCCATACAAAGGTCCCGTTGGAAGATTGATTGCATGATGACCATCCATGGCATGTCCACCCTGATTTGTCTCTGCTCCAATGTCGACATCCTGCAAAACATTTTCACCATGGCCCCAAACAAAAACATCAAAGAGGTCATGTAAAACACGACTCGCGAATTGTGAGCAACCATTGTAAGCAATAAATCGGTGTGGAAGTAAATAGACCCTGGTGCTTTTTCCATCTTTCTGAATCTGGAGTCCAAATTTAGTTTCGAAATCCGGAGGCCGTCCTCCCAGGTGGTGGCTGCAAGAAGCGGGTGTTCCACCAGGACTTCGACGCGGTCTGTGTGCATGCTGGGTTGAAAGGTGAAAGTCAATGAATCGGCGTCGTCATGCAACAAGAGGCTGTTGTGAAGTGTCGAAGCTTCTGACACATAGGCCAAGTGGCCTGTTGCATTCAGCTCAGCCACCCGGGAAATTCTCTCAATCGAAAAAACATCATGAACATCTTTGACTAGCGAGGCAGCATCCTGATATATGGAGACCAGCTAGATAGGGTAGAAGTGTGGGGGGTTGTCATTAAATTCGGTGCACGTGAAGGCTGCACCCCCTCGACAGCAATGGGTATGCAAGAGCTGTGAGAAGTCTACTGGGAGAGTTATGGCGAAGGAATTGCTCGTGGCACAACAACCCCCCCGGTCCGACAACAACACACACACGATGCAAAAACCTCTGCAGAAGCCGCCACGCACACACTGCAACAGCAACAGCAACAGCAACAACAACAACAACAACAACAACAACAACAACAACAACAACAATGACAACAACAAAACCAACAACAACCACCACCACAACCGCCAACCAACCAACCAACCAACCAACCAACCAACACACAAACCANCACCCCCACCACAACCACCACCACCCAACTACTTTAACCAAGCAAAGGACAACGACAACAACGAGCACGACAAAACTGCCCCGAATCGCTCAACGGAGATGGATTTGCTACTTTTTTTGCAGGGGGGGAGCTTCCTAGATCTGATTGGATCAGCAAATCAAAGCTTGCCTAATTAGATAAATCATGGCACTGCAGCCGAAATGTCACATTCCATCATGCCCCTGTTTAGCCCCAGCAAGGAATCCCCAAATCCGAGCAGCTTTGCGGGGTTTTCATGGTTTTTCGGAATTTTGAACATGTCGTGCCTCTACTGAAGGAGTAATCCGTCAAAGAGCCTTGCATCTGAAAGCCATCCAAAGCCATTAGCATGAGCACTGAAAGGCCCCCACACAGTATCAACCAAGTCAATCTGCTTACCGCCACATAGTGGTTGACCTCAGTATTGAACACTCACATGTACATATTTTGTATGTAGATCTGGGACGGTCTGTCCCAAAAGCTTTGGTACAATGGGGGCAACAAGTGATTCGTGCGTGTTTTGACCAAATATCAAGGATAGACTAGCGCTGGGAAAACACACTAACACTTAGTAACAATATTCAAGAATTCTGGAAACCATTCCTCAAATACTGCATGCTACAAGAGTGCTATTCAAGTCAGCTCGCTCCCAGAATAGCTGCACCTTTTACTATGATAGGTGCGTATGCTCGGTTGAGCCGAAGATTCTCCAAATATGAATTGATGGGAAAGATGTTTTCTCCAAAATTCCGAGCAATTTCTGTATAACTTCTGTGCTTCTTCTTCGACCCAATTTCGTGAAAAAATCGAGCCGATTCTTTTAACAAAGTCCGTTTCTGGCCCTGGCAGGACAATAATGAACCTGATGCTTCTAACAAGGTAAATCGGTGAATCAAAACTGAATCTGCAACCAAGAGTCTCGCTTGGTTGTCAGCTGGGATGCATACTCACATGCTCTGATTGGCAACTTCTCACCTTGATGCTCTGTAAACTCGCAAGTGACTTGTGGCTCTCTCCACTTGGTGAGGCTTGTCAAGGATGAATGCAAATCCCAGGCGTGCAACAAGACTGAACCCAGTAGTGCACAGCTGGCTGCGAGCGTTTCGGCAGAGAATGATCTTGCAAGTCCTATCAGAAGTGCTGTGAATGCCACTGCGAGCAGCACACAGAATTGGTGGAATGATTTGCTTTCTGGAGGCTTCAAACGCTGCCTTTCTTGCTCCAATACCTGATCATACTGCAAAGCCCACTTGGCTGTCCTCTTTGCCAGGAGCAACACCAATGCATGCATGCAAAAAAAAGTAACGGCAAGGATCACTAGAACGCTCAAAGGAAAACGGCACAAACAAGACAACAAGAGCCATTGCATAGAAGCGTGGCTGGTTGCCAGAATGAGTTGACGTCGTATCAAGGTAGTGATCGGCACCAAAAGTTGTGGATTGGCGCAAAAAGGAATTGCGTCTGAGGTGCGAGCCACTGTGCGGTAGTTTGCGGCACCATCATACAAAACAATCCATCCTGCACAAAACTCAAACCATCTGAGGATCAAATAGCGACAGAAAATTGAATCATCAAAAGATTCTTTAAAGCAGATAGATTCCTCTGCGGCTACCGCATCTTGCTCCAACAAACTAGATTCAATCATAGTCCATATAAAGATCCCTATGTTCTACATGGATACTTGTGCCCCCTACAGTATTAAGTTTCCCAGAAATGGCACTCTGCGTGCATGAATGCAGTGCATGCTGAAACACTAGACGCATGCTCCTTCAGGATTCTGCAGACGTGCCCATACTGCTTTGGGTGCAAGACCCCCAATGCATTGCTTCAGGTGCCGGAAAGTTCTTTCCACCTTGCTGCCAGTGACATTGCCATCGCCAAGCTGCATTTCCAAAACCGCCACATCACAACATGCCTCCACAGGATCTTGCCCAGGTACAACTTGCCCGCCCACGAAACCATGAACCTCTGCATGTTGGGCAAGCTTGAAAGTCTTTGGCAGGACCTCCTTGAGCAATGAATCCATGTATTCTTGGCCTTCTTCGCAATCCTCTGAATCGGAAGACTTCAGCAGTCGATAGATCGATTTGAAAAGTGGAAGCACTGCTTTGCCTGAAACGGCAAGGATGCCTACCACCAAGAGAAGTTCCAACAAAAAAACTGAGCGGTGAGGAATGGATCGAGATGGATCCAGAAGTGAATCCCAAGATCCATAGATGTTCAATAGGCGAATTGGCAAGGGTTGAAATGGCAATTTCGCAACACAACGAACTGAAGTTGATTTGTGACATAGAAAACGAGTTTTGCCAAAGAGTTCTTTGACTCTTGGGACCACAAGAACTTGCCAAGTGGACTCGACCTCTCCTAGGTCTTCCGGAAACATGTGTATGTCAGCTGCTGGTGTTTCCTCTCCTTCCTCTGCCTTCATGTGTGCATAAAGTCTCTTCCCGTACTCACTTTGTTTCTTAGTCAATGCAGTCAACCCTTCCTTGATTAACTTGACTTTTGTCCGACGCTCTTGCTGCAGCCGCTTCCCACTTGTGGAAGTTGGAATGCGTCGCAGTTTGACTTGTAAATCGGAAGTGCAATCCTCATGCTCAGAAAGGAAAAATTCGCGGGTGTCAAAAAAATTGCAGTCTGGATTGTTGAAGATCAAGGAGTTCGAATCAAACTTCGCAGGGTCACTCCTCAGTTGACTCTCACCCATCCGACCACCAGGCGAAGACACATGGAAAAACCGATCCAAAAGACTCAGTTGGCATGTCCGTCTCCCAAAAAAGGCATGGCACAAATCACTTCCAAAAAACAAACCCTTTTGAAGTCCCAAACTTCTGTTGCCTTCACCCCTGGTGACATCCCTGGTACATATCGTCCCCTGCATCTTGGTTCTTGGCACTGGTCATGAATGGATGAAACGTATATCAAAAAACAATGTGTCAAACACAGTGCATCGCCATGTGTCGGAGTTGCTTCCACAGGGCAAGCTTGTCCTAAATCATCATGAACTGTTCTAAACGCCGTACATGGCAGCCAACAAATGACGAGGGCAACCCATGCACCGAAACGGTACATGGGCTGGGCTAGAAAGGGTTCAAAACCCAGAGCTCTTTGAACCAAAGTTCTGCACTCAGCCAATTGGAAACAAATCATTCCTTCATGACTCAAGAGATTTGGAAATTTGCAGAAGTTTCCAAACATCATTATTTTAAGGCAATCGACTCCACTCTTGGCACCTGCAAAAGCTGCATGCACCACATGCGCATCAGGATGCTGCCTTCACGCAACGGTGCCAAATTTCAAATCTGAAAATGACACAATTTGTACCGATTGCATGGATTGCATGGTGAAAAACATCTGATCCACGTTTACAAATGTTTACAGCATTCTTACAACATGAGAAAACGCATGCCCTTACTGCTCGAAAAACAAAATTTGAAAACCTTGAAAACACAGATTCGTAGTGCCGACTGTTGGAAGACACAATATCAGGACTGTGGCTTTGAATCTTGACCGTTTTGTCATTTGAGTAGCAACCTCTCCACTGAGCCTCAGCTTGTCAAAGGGAACATGTATTGAACGTTCGAAGAGTTCAAACATATTAGTTACAAAAAGAACGCGAGACCCAACGCACAGAGTCTGAAAAAACCTCCATGGGTGGCATTCTAAGTTAATTTTTCTGCAGAAAAAGGTTGAACATCTTGTTTGAGTTGCTTCGTTGGTGCAGTGGGGGCGATGGTTACGTTTATCTTATTGTACATCTTTTGCATCTCAAGGAATAACTCAAGACAATAAAGTGATGCATGTACAGATTTGCTTTTATTTGCGCGGGCTTGGAACAATTGTTGGGATCTACCTGGGTCCAATCAACCGGACAGACCCAAACAACAGCATCATCCATAGTCCAGTTTGTTTGCATATTTACAGCAAATGGTTTTGTTTTTTTGCGGTTGTACATCATTGAATCATGTTATTACCATGTGCGTAAGATTACGGCCGACATTCTGAGCCCGTTTTTCCTGAAAAAGACAGAGAAAAACGCGAGGACACTCTAAGATGGCTTGTTGCAGCATGCTAAGTTCGAGTTTTCTTTTTTTCCGAAACATTGATATCATTCCAAGTTCCAGGCCGGTATTAATTTGAATAAAAAAAATCAACATTTTGATAATTCTATTATTTTTCTGAAAATATCAAAATATATTTATATGTACCTTTAAAACATATATAGGTAACATATTCGCATAAAATAACTTAATGCATATAAATCACAGTCAAAAATTACATAAGTACTAAAAATCATGATATAGTCTATATATTAAAAAACATCTCTCTCCAACACCCTTATCTATATATAGATATCTTTATGAAATTAATCAACAATAAACATATTCATATGATTGTCTATATAATGATAATATCTATATATATATATTCATATGTGTGCCTTAATCATTTTTTGGCCATTTCAGTGATGTTTTTTATTTCGAAGTTGCTTGCCACGCTGCTTCTTACCTTTGCAGAAAAGTAGCACAGTGAGAGACATCAAAGGCTTTGTGGCATGTCTGTTGGCCTTTCCAATTCACAACTGTCGCAAGCAGCAAAAGAACAGCTGTGAAAAATATTGCAGAACATGATATGATATTGATATTGAGATCGAAATCAACTTACATGGTACGGCCCACGGCAAAGGAAACAACATCCAGGTGATTGCACTTTTGATCCATGCGATTTTATTAAGAAACATGTTTACAGCGAATCATTTACTTTCCAAATTCTGACATTGAGCTTCAAAAGTGTCCGAATCATCAATGTAGATGGCGGTCGGTTTCAATGGATTTTTTTTTCGCTCTTTTGAGGCAATTCTTTTCCCCTTGAGGGACCATGAGCTAGAACAAGTGCTTTTAACGACTCATTGCCCATGAAAACACATGAAAACCAACCAGCCACTGGAAAAACAGGCTTCCCAGGAGTAGGTGGTGGGGTTTTTTACGTCCAAGGCACTCAAGTGTCCATCTGGGCCAGCAGGAGCAGCTGCGCGCTTGGTACCACGGGAGGTGGACCTTTACAAACATTCCCATGATGGTTGGCTTTGGAGTCACTGCAGACATTCAGAGCTGTATTTTACCACAAAAGATGCATGAGATCATTCAGAGCCGGACGATGGATTTTTGCATGACATTCAAAACTTTGAGGAGAAAAAACACCTGATCTTGTGTGATTACATTTGTACGGGGATTCAATCCAAATCCCTGCGACAACAACACAAATCATCTGAAGCACTCAGGTTTTTGTACATTTACCTTTGTAACCAACTGGCACCGACAAATCATGGCCTTTTGGATGGGAGAAGCCACAAAAGCAGGAGTTTCCAAAATGCCAGGCAAAAGAAAGCACAGGCCATGGGAGTGGAACCTTGACCTACAAATATTCTCACTATTCAACTCTAATCATCTGAATCATGGCCCTGTGAATCAAAAAAATCAACATGGCGTCTTTTCTTGTAATACATCAAATCAAAGTTTGCTACAAATGTCCTAAAATGCGGTATATAGTTTTAGGTTGCTTTACTTCACCCAAAGACAAAGGAAACGCAAATGTAGCTGAGGTCCCCAGCGCTGAGGCAGCTGTGTTTGAGTTGCTCCTGCAGTTTTGCAATGCGTTTTAAGGGAAAAGATCTCTTGTTTCAGGTAGATACGACTACTCCTACTACTCCTACTACTCCTACTACTACTACTACTACTCCTACTACTCCTACCATTACTACTCCTACTATTACTACTCCTACTATTACTACTCCTACTATTACTACTCCTACTATTACTACTCCTACTACTACTACTACTACTACCACTCCTGCTGCTGCTGCTGCTACTACTACTACTACTACTACTACTCCTACCATTACTACTCCTACTATTACTACTCCTACTATTACTTCTCCTACTACTCCTACTCCTACTACTACTACTACTACTACTACTACTCCTGCTGCTACTGCTACTAGTACCACCACCACCACCGCTACCTGTACGGGCAATACGGCACGAGTACTACTCCTCCTCCTGCTACTACTGCTGCTACTGTTACTGCTACTAGTACTACTAGTATTGCTAGCTCATACCACGAATGGTGTTACTACTTTAATATTACTATACTGTACGGTCTGATGGATGCATGTGTAATATAATGATTAGCATAAAGATTCTCATACACCGTGACATCTGCACAAGTGAAATTAGGGGCTCTTGCTGTCTTTTCCCTTGTTGGTACTTGTGACTGGAATGACACGCCGGGTAGAGGAAGAACTCGCAGTAACCTCTATTGGAAAACAGTGGTCTCACTAAACATTATTGTTGTGAGGAGATCGCAATGGTCGATCAACTCTGAACTTTGGTTTCTTATATACTTTGTTTACTGAAAGTATCCCATTTTCATACTCCACAGTAGGTTGGTTCAGTGCTCCCTTAAATATGGGACATCGTATGACATCGTATAGAATCCTAGTACGTAATCCACGTGAGGTGCAGGCTGGGTGAGCAACTCAAGTCATAAATTCCTTTTTTTTTGCAGCCATCCAGCATTAGACTGAAAATTCCACTTCCATTCCGTGGAGTTTGGATGTATTTGCCACAAGAATATGTTTTTCCCTACTGCAGGGTCTAAGAAGTATTTTTGGACATCAATCCCTTAGAAATGTGGGTGAATCCTTCACTTCCAGTTCCAACACCACGATTTTTCAGGCCCGGACATTGCAATGGCAGCCAAGGACTTTTGGAGTGCTGCCAACTTTGGGACGAGACCTCGGGGTAGGTATCATGAATCTAAACTTTTACACCAATTTTCATGGCAAAAACATGGCAATGCCACCTGTTTTTTTACCAAAAATACGTGTTGCGCCTCTGTATATCTTGCCAAAAGTTGGATAATTTGAAGATGTAGCCTCTTGGGATCCCCTGCTACCTTTGCAAAGCTGTGACAGTTGAGACCGTCCAGCGGCTGACAAATCAGTGACCTGACAAATGAGATTCCAGTAAGCGCCTGCTTCATTGTAGCTTAGGAAGCACCAAGATGATGCTAGTAGCAGCATTAGCATATCATAAGCGCCTGAAACTGAAGGAATATGATGGTTAGCAGGTCTGGATGAGGCTGGATGTGCAGGACCGAATGGAAGTTGTGCAGAAACAGATCAGGCTATACCAGTTTTGACTTGATCGAGTGGACGACTTTTAGATGCTGATAGGCCAACTTGCATCTTGATGTCCATTTCCCGTCAAAATCCATCACCTCGACTGACTATTTTGGCACGTAACAAACGACTCCATGGGATAATTGAGTGTCGTGATTCTGCACATCAACATAAGAATCATCATCCACCAGCAGCTCACAATATGAGTACATATACATAAAAATGTACATACCTAGATATATATTTGTCGTATCTCAGTTAATCAAACATCACATGGATATCTAACCAATATGTATGTATGTATGTATGTATGTATGTATGTATCTATCTATGTATGTATGTATGTATGCATGCATGCATGCATGCATGGATGAATGGATGGATGGATGGATGGATGGATGGATGCATGTAAAAATGGCTGTAGCGTCAATATCTCAAAGCCACCACCACAACCAACATCACCACCATCGTCATCGTCAGCACAATCACCATCATCCTGCTCCTCCTGACCACTACTGTGCTCTTGCACCTTTGGAAGAAGACGCTCACAAAGATCCTGTTGGCAGGGGCAACCATCTGGAAACAACTTGCTAAAGCATCTTCCCTACAGGACCTTGTGGCAACCATGGGGGTCGGGACCGAAGGTGCCATGCTGGCAGCTGGGAAAGGAGGCTTTCAAGATAATCGACTCAAAAACGAAACCAACCCAATGACTCTATAGACGTTATATTACCTCCTGTGCCGAAAGCCTTGTCATCAGTTTCAGTGGAATATTTAGCCGAACTGTGCCTACAATGCCTACAAGTGATGATCCTCACTGAAAGAAAAGTACTTAGGTATGGTTGTTGTCTCTTCTATCCAAAAGTGGGTCCGAAACTAAAAGCCATGCACGGTACAATTCCACAAGTCACAACAAGATGCTGGAAAGGTCTCGCATCCTCCATTAGCTTCTGCTGTGTGGCTTCCGCTGGAGCCTGTCACCGGTTCAAGCTTCAAACATCTGTGGTGATCGGTTGGAATGGTTAAAAACAAGGTGAACGGATGTGCACCGTAGATAGGAAATACAAACCATTTGTTGATAGCGCCCAGTCTTATCCAGAACCAGGGCGACAAGCGTGACATGGGGGAAGGTCTGGCAATATGACGCCCCATCGCGCAACCCTTTGCCTTGTGAACAAGGCGAGCCAGCTGCACCAGCCTGATTTCATCGGTCAAAAATCAGGGTAGGAGTGCATGACCAATCAGGTTTCTCATCTCTCATCGCATTTCGATAATTCATATCGCACACAATCATTTTTCCCCATCTTTCCGTTATCTTTTATCCCAGATAGAAAAATATAATAACCAGAAAAAAAATTGATGTGGTCGGCAAAACATGGGGCGAGGTGAAGGGCTGAATTCTCCAGAAAATTGGGCAAACAATGTGGGAAAGTTTGAAGCGGCTGATCACCTCATTACCTGGCTGACCTTGTTGTAAATTATGCAAATTGGTACGGGTAACTGCTCTAACGGTCAGAACCGACTTCACTGAATCTGATGTTTCTGCCTTGCTAAGACTAGGAATCGGCTGGGGGGGGCAGTTGGGTAGGCACGTACGTATGTATGCATGCATGGATGTGCGCATATGTTTTGAACACAGCAAGCAACTTTTTTATTATAAATATGTGTGCGTGTCAAGTTCTTGGAAGCTTGGGTTGAAAATCATCTCCTTTCTCCTTGGAGCTGCGCTGATCAGGTGTCAAAGGTGTCAACGAACTTTCTGTTGTCTTGGCCTTGGAAGCGCTACTGCACGGATAGATTGGAGAATACCCATGTCGTTTGCAACGAAACTATTCTCAATGTATTCTCATGTGGTATTTCCATGGATTTTTCAAACTCATACAAAGCCGCATAGCCATCTCCATGATCGACTAAAAGTTCATGAGACGTTTTTATCGTTTTTAGTCGCTCAGCTCGGATGTCTTCCCAGTTTCGCTTTCCATTCAGCATTGAAGTTATAAACTGATAGATGTTCAATGACGATCACTAAGATTTTCAACCTCAACCCAAACTTTCAACACTCTGTAGATATAGAAATTTGATCAATTTTTCAATTTCCTCCTGAGATTGTCACTTTGCAGAAAGGGTCCCCGACCTTGGGGTTCTTCGATGCGGTTGCGTCACCCGCTGCCAACACCTAGTCAACCCACTGCACTGCAGTTCCATCAAGCAAACTTTATTCGAGTGGGTACATGTGTGATGTTCCCAACTTCTTCATTGACTCAGTGTCACCAGGATCTACAAGCCATGGTTTCCACTACCATGTTTCTCAATGCTATCCGATTCCAAGATGGGTTTGTGATGCACTCATTCCATTCTTAGCCATGAACTGTCTGGAAAAGAACCCTTGCACTTGCACTCATTCTGCACCCTTATCGATTAGCAATCTACTGGAACATCTCCTCTACTATGTACTTTGGTCTGATATAGCATTTTGATACTTGAAGGATTTTGAATCCCATCTGGGCAAAATGCTATAATTCCTAAACCTGATAATTAAGGGCATTTTCAGGAGATTCCCTAACTACACCACCATTTGGGGTCGGCTCAGGTCACCCAGAAATCCCATGGAAGTTTCAAAATCACCGCACCTTGGGCCAAACTTCAAGGAGCCGAGATGCATGAGCCTGGCTGTTTGGTAGGTGAAACGGTTGATGGCCATGGATTGGCCACAAATTTCTGTGAGTTTTACGGAAAAACTACCGACGTCATGAGCCGTACTTGTGGCTTTCAATGTTTAAATTTCACAGCGGAATTCAGAAATTAATAGTGAAAGTCAAAAGACATCGAAGATACCATCCCTACAGGGCTTCTTTTCACCCTTCATCCCTGGAAGATGTCTCCTTCACACATCACATCAGCATAATTCAAACATTTTTTCCTTGCAACTGTTCCTCTTTGTCCTTTCGAACCAATTAAAACTCTCTGATAAAACTCGGCAAGAGTGATATCATGGACAAATATAGGCACCTTCTATTTCATTTAGTTGGATCCCTGCCAGGTGAAAGGCTATACCACCACCCCCCTAACACCTGGAAAAGCACGGGCGATACCTGGGTTGAATCAACTTGTCATTGAGTTTCGGCCAGTTTTGCGGCAGAGGTTCTTTTTAAGGTATACAATGATTTTAACCCAGCATCAGGGAACCCCGCCCTCTGCTGTTATATCTATAATTTTTGAAAAAAGGGGTTTCCCACATTAACTCCTAAGGAAATTGTGCAGGGTGTTATTTTATCAATCCGGCGTTGACTTTTTTGAAGAGCCAAATGGGAGGAACGCAGTCAAATCATGAGATCCCTACAGCTCCTTCAGTGCTTCATCCCAAACGCAGTCGTCTGTAGATCATGGTAGATCTAACAGTTGTATACTGTTTTGAGTGGTTTTTCCATGCTTTTCAGCCTCCTTTCGATCTGGTTTGACTACAGCCGTTACTGAATACAGAACGTGTAGTGTGTCGCCAGGAAGTCAACATCAGAAAATCCAAGATGAAACTAAGCCACTCTCCAAAACACTCTATACAAGTTTGTAAAGGCTTGTGGTGGATAGGCGTCGCACGCACAGCATCCTAACACCTTTCTACAGGGAGTTCCCATACCAACATCTTCGCATTGCCGGGTGAATCAGGATTCCTTTTTCTCCATCTGCCCCAGATGCCGTCAGCAAATCTTTGGCTGGAAAATGTGGAAGTCGACGCAAGAGCTCTTGGGTCGCCACCTGACGCTTGCATGGTTTCTTTGGACGATGAAACATGATCAAACCCTCATTGCCAAGGTGAAAAACCTCCTGTGGAAAGGTGATGTTGGTTGCAAACAACTTCAACCACATGGGAGAATCTAGAGCTATACAATGATCTTGGGAATTCATCAATAGTGAGACAAAGTTGTTTGTAATACTAAGTAAATATACATAGTCTATAATCAAAAGTCGGTGAAGACTTTTCTTTGAATACAAAAAGCCGCATGCGACAAACAACGTGTCGTGAAGCCTATCCCAATCCAACTGAAACCGCTGCAAATCTTCTTTTACGTCAACTAGTGAAACCTCCAACAAACCCTGCCCCTCATTTTGGCAGCTCGAGATTCATCTGGGTGGATCAAGTAGACTTTTGTGGCGTTTAGTTTCCACTGGCACGTCCTGGATATATTGAACTAATAATTTAATTCATATATACTGTATGAAATACATACAGGTTACAGTATCAGTATATAAACTATTTCCACTCCATCCACTACCTCTGTGAATTCTGAAACAATTCCACACCCACCTCATGCAACTTGTGCCATTGATGCCCCAAGGTAGCCAGGACCTCTGTGATGAACATCCACAACTGTCTCCAACAATCTGGGGCGCACGCACATTCTGTTGATGTGCCGCTCCAGATCACTAAGTATCTAATAGTCTATATATAGATATATAAAATATACTAAAATCATTTTGACTGCCACCAAGATGCTGAATAAACTTCCATCATAAGATAAAACAGAATTTCTCACAGCATGAAGGCAGCAAATCTTGATTTAGTAATTCTTACAGGGTTTTGGGATGAAGGATGATCAAGGTGTCCACCCCCATCTCAGTTCCAAACCATTCCAGCCAAATCATTGGGTCCTGCTCAAGTGGTCCCAGCAAAACATGCTGGTGTCTGTGGCTCAGAAACTGAGGCCTATAGGCACACCCCCCCAAAAACAACATCCTTCTCATAATGACCCACATCTGCCCTAGGCATCAGGCTCAACAACTGGAACTGCTCCATGGTGAAACATTTCTCCGCCTTGGGAGCTCAGGTAAAATCATGTCCTTTCGATCCCTTCAACTATCTCCATAGTAGCTCATCAATGAGGCAGGAGTGAATCGAGCAAACAAGAATATGTATGCGCTGCTTGCAACATCAGTTGAGACATGTTGAGGCTGCTTCATGTTGGTGAATTTCCCAAGATCTTAACTGGTAGAAGTTGCAACACAGCCTTGCAAAACCCTTTGGGCTCCCTGGCTGCCAGCCTCAAGCGATCATCCACCTGTGGCTTCATCCAGTAAACTTTAACAGTCAAAAGCATGGACTTTCTCTGACTTCAGGCTCCTTCCAAGAATTGCACACTTCGTCCAGTTGCAGCAGGCATGTCGCATTTCTTCACAGCTAGGTCACAGAAAGTAGGGCTACTATTGGGTGAGTTGTCTGACCTAAAGCTCGACAGAACCGACTCTCCACTCCAAGTGTTTTAAAGCCATCTTCCAATGGCATCCACACCTCCTCTTTGAGGAGTGCATGCCGCCGTGCCAAGGACAGGAGGAGTTTCACCATCTGTAGTACAGAAGCCATTTCGGGAAGTGGGCAACGGTGATTCACCATCTGTCTCTGCGCAACACATCAGCACTCATGAAAAACCATGCAAAAACCAAACGCATCCATACTCTGGACCGAAGTATGACTGCTACTTATATGTATTGCATGATCTTTCTTTACAAAACCCACGAATTGCGGAAAAAACAGAACACAACTTTTTGGAGCTTACCTTTGTAATCCTCCTCATCACCCAAAAATGTGATTCCCTGTCTAGAAACTCCATGGATTTTGAGATGCTTTGATATCCATTGCCCCGGATGAAGCCGCTTTCAAGAAATGCACATCGGGGGATTCTTGTTTCATGGACTCCAATTGCAATCAAATACACCTCACCAACAAAGTGCCTTAGTAGAATCCCCCTTTACCACTTCATGTTTTAAAGGATTTTGGAGCTCCAACGTCATGAGAACCCCTACATCGTCGAAGGGCCATTGAGTCAGGACATGGGCAGCTGCAGAAGCCTGCCGAACAAGCCGCAAATCAACGGAAGTACCAAAAAGTAAAGCTGACACCAAGGTGTTCTTGATGATCACTAGATTTGCCTTAATGGAAATACATCCATAGATATACAGCCTTAACAAATCATGAAAATATTTCATGACAAGTGCTATTATATTTTTGCATCATGAAACGCACGTCGATCTATGTAGATGCGTGGAATTCAGAAACAATATGAAATCATTCGGGCAATACCATGCAAATACCAATGCACATTTATTCTGCAGGTCTCTGTCCCGGCCCTATTTGGTTGATTGGTCGGATTTCTCAAGAAATCTAGTCTACATCTCTTTCATCTCATAACAAATTCACCTAATCTTCAACTTTCGAAAGGTGGGGCCTGCATGTCTCGACAGTCCCTTGCATATGCGGTCATACGGGATACAACCCAAAAGAAGCACATCAGAGTTCTGTCTAAAGCTCAAATCATTCCCAAGTATTCCCAATCCCAAAGCTACGCAGGGCTCCTTCCCTTTAAAAGCTTAGGTCATTTTCCAATTGGACGAGCTGATTCTGGGATGATTAAGGAACATCTTCCATGTTTGTTGTACCTTTCATCCATTCATTTTCATGACCAAGGTGCTGCAGGCACTACCAGCGCTTGGAGATTATCATCTTTGGATGACCTGAGGGTGGCTTGCCTCCCCCGTTGTCCAGCAAACAAGCTGCGGTTAAACCATGTTAAACCTGAGGCCCCCAACGCCAACACAGCCTCCAGAATGATCTGGATGGGAAAATTCTGGAAAGCTCCCTGGAAATAGGAACCAAGGTTAGGGCCTTATGATTTATGGATGATGGAAACATATATGGAAACATATCCAATTTGCACATTCATTCGGCCCCAAATCCTGACACTTACCTTGCTATGACAGGCAATCTCATTCCAGTGCACCATTTTGAAAAGATCAAGAAGCGACACCTTGCTGGACAAGGATTCCGCTATCGCAACGATATCCTCGGCCTGGGAAAGCAGGAGGACTGGTGTGGCCTCATGCTCATGCTTAATCTGCAAGTCCTATCCGTTGCTGGATGAGATAACGAGATCCCAAAACTGATGTCCTAGACAGGATTTAGGTGCTGATGCTGACCGATTCCAAACGTTACAGGCCGCATCTTCAAGAAATATCAGGGAAAAAAGACAACTGCTGATGGCCCCGAAAACATCAAGATCTATCGCAACCGCACAGAACATGCACAACCTGCTTCCGTTTTCTGAAGAACACCCCCAAAGTAAAGCGTTGCCTTGATCGAGGGCAAATAATGAAAACCACAGTCGTATCAACTGTTGTCAACCCCACATTTGTCGATTGGAGGGAAGTTCCCCACTATGCTTGAACTATATTCAAATATGAACACATCAAATATCTGATTGGATCTGATTGGGTTTTGTTGGGTACCATTACTGACTGCACGCCTGGCCAGGTCCAGCACGAGCTGCCAAAACCAACAAGGCTTCGGCCTCCAGCCAACTTGGTGCTTTGCTTCCCTAGTTGGTGGTTTCAACCCATTTGAATTAGTCAAATTGGATCATCTCCCCAGGTAGTGGTGAACATAAAAAATGCTTGAAACCTCCAGCCAGTTGTGTACTCATGAACTACTGCATGCTTTCAAACTGCTTTTGGGCACCCAAGAATCAGATTGGAATTTCATGTTCTTAAAGTACAAACACTTTACGGAAATACTGGGATATAATCTCTGTTGAATTTGGTGCCGGCATCAAATTGTACTGTAAATGGAGTCTACTTGAATCTGACATGGCAATCTTTATTTTCTCAGGCCATCACCAGCTTCAAGGGTGAAGCGCTAGCAGCCATCCGCCTGTGCCAACTTCAAATCCTCCATGCCCCGACCGAAGGAAACACCACCAAAACGGTGCTTCACCACCACCCAAAACCCTTGAAACACCCAACCCCCCCCAATGTCTTTCTAGGGAGCCGCCTTAGAAGAGCAGCTGCTGCAGGAAGCCTAACATTGTTGGAGCTTGGGGGATTGGAGGTTGACAACATCATTAAAATCACCACATAAATCAACACCAGCATGTAATTATAGTCACTATATATCACTATATTTATAGTCATCCCCAGATCTTTAGTTTGCAAATCTACTACTTCGATTCAACTCTAGGAGATGAAGACGGAACAACAAATACTCAACAAATAAACAATATTGACACTTTACATATATTTACATCCTCCAGGACCCATCATCATCCCAACCTAAAGTTGACAAAACCTGATTTTGGCTCCCAATCAGCTTACATCTTAAGCCGAGGCCTCACTCCACAATCTGCCACCTCCCGAACCTTAGGGCTATGATGTTGAAACAGCTGTATGTTTGGCAAAACGGTGAGCTGGGGATGAGGCATCTTTTGCGCAAAGCTTTCAATATCTTGTTCCCATTTCAAATTTCACGCTTTCAATGGCAAACGGCTTCCCCAACCAAGAATTTCACAACTCATCATCTATGCCACTATTTCTCAACAAAAAGTTTCCGTTATTTTCCGTTTATTTTTGATGAAATGGTTTCAGCCTCATGAAATATCAAACACATTTAAACACCCACCGTGCCCACCCACCATTCAACCGCTCTCAGCTCTCCAGCTGTGTCTACATGAGCATCGGATGCTGCTACGTGATCTGTGGGACCGCCTCAACGTCGAGAAAGCGGTGGCATCCCTTGCACAATGATTGATGGTTCAATGGAAAATAACATTAAATTAAATGTGGATGCATTTTGCAAGGGAAAATGGATCTCCTGGAGGGACCTTTGCCCACTTCTATGCGACAATGACTATCCTTTGGTCTTGACCATCCTTCTCCAATTTCTCCATCCTAAGGCCAAGAAGCAAAGCCCCACCCGTGGCCTCCAGCACTTAACGTTTTCATCAGCGCTGTCCCAGCAGCAGCTGCTGTGTTGGTGCTGTTCCTCGCCTTTGCTGTTCGAAGCACCTTTCCCAACGGTGACCGGCCAGAACTGGAGCATGACATGCATGACATAATATCTTTAGGCCGACAATTCATGTGACTTGTGCCCCAAAGCCCAACTCCTACCATTTTGCTTTTCATGATCTGGCCCCAATAATTCCACATCAACGGTATCCTTGCCATGACCCACTTGCCTCCCTTTGTTCTTGCAATCTTCGGCCGTCGAACCTCAGCACCAAAATGTCAAGCTGAATCTGTCAACCGTGTTTCACTGGAAAATTCACGGGTAATTTTGGACAGCTTCTCTCTTCGAAACATTCATTTTTGATTAGGTCATCTGATTTCTGCTGTGGTTTGAATATGTTTGAATAGATCACCTCCCGAATGATGGTACTCAGGTTGCAGATCTATGCAGCGCTAGTTTGTAGATTGCTTGTGACTCTAAGTTCCAGACAGTTTGGGACAGCAAGTTGCCCTTAGCCCGCAAGAGACCACAAGGTTAATCACATGATAGAGAGATTGAAACAAACATAGATGTGAGATTCTCTTGGGCCCAGAAATGGGAACTGGAAACATTCAAGGTTCAATCTATTCCTCTATTCCTACTGAAGTTATATAGGCAAAGCCAACCCTAACAAGTTTTACCTTATGGAGTTCTCATACAATAGGCAGCAAGATTTGACCAACATGCGCCTTTTATTGGATGGGATACACTTCACGATGGTTTCACCTTTCCCTGAACCGGCTGCAACACCAGATCCCACCCCGTTTGAGGCCAAGAGACAGCTGTACATCTCTACCAGCAGCACCCGGCAACAACAAGAACCTGTACAAACAATTGCCGATTCACTTCACAGACCCGTCTACCTGCCGAAGTTGGTCCCTAAAAGGCTCCAATTCCTCTCCAACTACTTTTGGGCATTCTAGCTTTACATGTCTGTCAATCCATACTGGAGTTGAACAATTGAATTAGGTTGGGAGATTCCACCCGATCAACCATGCATTTTTTGTGAGGTAAGGTCATCATAATTTCGGCTGACATCGCCAATCTTTCTGATTTTCAAGCATGCAACCCACATTGCCGCAGCCTCGAAACATCAGGGAGAGTAAACCCTGCTTCGATCATGCCTTGGTCGGTCAGGGCATGAATCTGGATGGCGATATACCACGATTTGGACCTCGATTTCATCAATCCCACCATGATCCACCATCTTCAAAAAAATCATTAACAACCTTGGTCGGTGAGGGCATGAATCTGGATGGCGATATACCACGATTTGGACCTCGATTTCATCAATCCCACCATGATCCACCATCTTCAAAAAAATCATTAACAAACGTTACATAAGATAATTCCTAACCATAATATGTTTCGAACATGGCTTAACCACCTCTACCCTTGGCAACATTCTGCTCTCTCAGTGCCCTGGGCTGATGGCCGCCCTCAATCTTCGCTGCGCCGTCCAAAGCTTTGTTGGCCAAGATTCTGGCAGCCTTGGGTGAATATGTACCAGTAAAGGCTAGGGGATATCGAGGGACATGCCCTACACAATTTCGGGTTTGACGTGCACAATTCACACCTTCTTGGAAGCGAACAGGCCGCAGCTCACAGTTCAAGCTTCTAGGAATGCAACTCAATGATTTTTTTGGAGGGGCCCAGTAGGATGAAACACTGGCAGTGCTTCCATTACTGTCAACTCACGCCATCTTGGTAAGTGTACGTGTCGGGTCCCCAACGGCGCTTCGTTGCACCAGCACAGTGTCATCAGGATCGTCTCCTTAGTGTCAACTAAGTCCACTGCAACCACATCAGGATAAGGAATTTGTTGAAGGTTGTTGTTTAATACAATGGAAACTTTTCATTGAAAGCTATGACATCTTCAATGTTCATCGCCTGCATTCTCCGTTATGTAAGCTATTTTCCAAACATCTGATATCACTTGATCCAACCATTCTGAGCATCCCAAACCTCCGAGCTCCAGTACCTAAGCAGCTCAAGGCATTGGTGAAGAGGGTTTGTAGTATTGGAGCAAAATGAATCATCAATCAAGCATGCACTTATGATGTCTAAGGTTTGAACAAGTAGCAGCATCTTATTTTCCAATGAGTTGCATTTCTTTTCACAACAAGACTTGTACCACCAGAATAAACATCATCATATAAGCAAACCCATCCTGAATCATTACTTCCAAGTAACACAGGGATGGAGATATATCTTCCATCAGAAAATGAAACATCTTCAAAAAAAAGTGCGTGCATCTTCGGGATACAATGGATACAATATGCAAGTCACGTTTTCCATCTCCCAGCCTTCTCGGCGCTGTGCAGCAGTTCGAAGGGTGGAATATCACTCTTCTCCTTCAGGAAATTTCTGGTGCATCAGCTTAGCAATGAAAGAATTGCTTCGCGCTGCACGAGATGGCTGTACATCGGGAGATGGCTTGATGCAGCCAATTTCGCGGAAACATGTCACACCTGATCGCCCTTGCCCACGACACGCCTAGGACACGCAAATGTTCGAGGTTTACGTATTTTGAATTTTTTGCGGCTCGAGGCTCTGAATTCTGAAAAAAAATGAGATTCTACAAACTGGAAACTCCACGGAGGGGTCAGATCTGACAAAAATTAACAGCTGACTTTCTTATTTGGGAGTATCTGCCACCATTCCCTCTTCATGGCTATGGCCCCAAACAGCGCCGCGAGCAGCTGAATCTGTGCTGCAGTGGCTTCATCGCTGGTCTGCGATGGAAGGGAACGATGTTGAAATCGAGAAAGTCTCATCACTCGGCCGTTGCACATCTATTATATACATCACAAAACTGTACACCCTCGTAAACTAACATAGCAATGGCATATGGACCCTTTGAAAGATGTACTTCCTATTGAAGAATAGGGATATTCCAGCCAGCAATGTTAGTTTACCAAAGGGTATCTTTTTGTGAGAACTAACAAACTTCCATCTTCTTGAGTTGTTAAGTGTGGGAAATGCTATGAAATTGACCAAGTTGTAACACCTGAGGCCGACCATTTTTCCATGACACCAACCCTACTGGATCCAGGCTTTGGATATTTTGGGTCCACCACATGTAGCAACTATATATTCGTGCGATTGCTTGAACGGATTCCTTTCGCAATCATTATGTAAGTCGGCCGAATCTGGACACAATGCGGGCTTCATGGAACCTATCTGATGATTCCGGATAATCTTTTGAACTCAAAGGGGTTAGTGACTAAACGTGTTGAAGATACATGTAAAGTCACCAAATTTTGGAATGAACCACGTTTGGAAAATAATACATGCCTCCAAGGACCTGCGAATTTGGTGATCAATTCATGTCAACTGGATCTCGCCTCTGAGGTGGATGCCTTGGCCAAGGAAGTCAAAGCCCTGGCAAGGGCACCCACTGGCAATCGTTGCCTGGAGACCGTCAAGGGAGACAATCAACCTACCAGCATCTTCCAAAGGGTGCTGTTTGAACCCTAAGGGATGGTGTCAGGCACCCCTTATCATCCATTCAGCACCCCTTGGAAGATCCAGGTACAAGAACTTCATCAACATCCATTATCTTGCATCAAAATACCATGTTTTTTGTCTTTTTGCTCGCTCTTTGCATGACGCGATCCCTTACGGGCCTCCTGATCAAACAACAGCATCTACTCCTTGCCAGCAGCGGTCTTCTGTAAATGTTTCCACCAGCCCTTCATGCGATCCAAACCTTTCGACCAATCATCCGCCGGAATCAATGGCAAGGACAACAAGGCCATGGTAACAGCCATCATGGTGCCGCGCTTGGCCATCTTCACCAAGTCCAAGCCACTCTCACCCACATCCCTGAGCATACTACCCATTGCAATAGACATGCACGCCGCCGGCTGGATTGCTAATGTGGAGGCCACCAAGAAATACTGAAAGGGCATTCCAATCATGGCCGTCGCATAGTTCACAAACCAGTTTGGGAAGAGAGGGGACACGCGCAAGAACAACATATAACGAAACATGGAACCTTGAAACTTGTCCATCTCCTTCTGCAGCGTTGCCATCCTCTCTTTCGCAAAATGCAGCAAGATTTCTCGCCCGATGCAGTAGGACATGATCCAACCACCAGCACCGCCACAGATTTCGCCACTAACCCCCAAGAAGTGAGCGAGGAAGGAATAGCGCGTGAAGGGCTCGGCCCATTCATCATACAAAGCACCAATGAGAATGGATAAGACCATGGAGGTCCCTGCACCAAATGGTCCAAAGACCTTGAATATCACATAGATACCCCAAATGCCGGCGGTGGTATGCCACCAATTGTCTTTCTTGTACTCTCTAAGACAGTTCCAGAGATTCAAAATAGATTTTTGTGGTTCCTTCACCAATTTCCCTCGCACCACATCCATGGGGGTCACAATCTCCGAACATTGCGCCTTCGGCAAGGGCGGGGCAGTCTGCACGAAAATGGTCACACCTGCCACCGACAACACCATGAAGAGGCCATAAAGCACTAAGCTCTGCCTCAAGGTGAGCGCCATGCTTTGGCTTCGTGGAAAAATCCACGAAGCAGCCACCCACAGATGTGCAAATTTTTGGTTCTAGCTTGAGCCATGAACATGGAGGTATATAATACATGACTATGCCGTATGGTTGAAGTAGGAAATCATGTGCTGGGTGAGCATTGAAAAAGACTCCGTCCAAGTTTGACGTGTCCTTTGTGCCCAACTCAAAGCAACCATAGCTTTTGGTGGCTCAGGGCTGAGAGCCCAGCAGTTCGGTCTCATCTGTCTTGGAGACTGCAGCCATGACCTCCACAAATGAAATAAACCAAACATCCAAGATGTGAGGTATCGATAGTTGAACTTGGCACAAACCTCTGACACTGTAGCGACTTTCACACAGATATGGGGGATATGCATCATTGCACACAATTATGGTTCAGAAACACGGAAAAAAGATGTACAATCTGATCAGTAAGGTCTAGGTACCTGATACCTGTACTTTTACTTTACTCACCAAATCAATGGGATGCTATGACATCAAGGTAGGAAGTTGTATATCTCCAGCATGCGAGGCATTGATGGCACACCTCTGCTGCCTTTGGTGTGGCTCGAAGTTGTTTTGCCAGCCTTTCGTGCTTTGGCCTGGTATGAATCTGTCACAGCTCTTGGGGGGGGAGTTGCCGATGACTGGTTGCCTGGGGCCTTGGGAAGTCTGAAATGTTTGAATAATGGACACAAATCATCATCATCATCATCATCATCATCATCATCATCATCATCATCATCATCATCATCATCATCATCATCATTCTATATACAGTATCCTTATCTCTGAAAGATTCTGACAGCACCCATTGGAGTCTCCGGCGACTGTTCGAGGCTATGCAAGGGGCACAATATAGCCTCGCTTCCCTGATCTTGCGAGTCAGTTTCCATCATTGCGTGCCAATTTGTGAAAATCCCTGACAAATCCTGCCAAATGTAGGAGCTGAATCTTTGAACAAAGATATATCTAGAAAGTTCTCCCAAATGTGTCCCCAAAGGCGCAAAGGTTTAAAACGATTTTTTGAGGAAGGCTAATCAGTGATACCAGTACATAAGCACTTACAAATACAAATCAGATCCTTCAGTCCCGCTGTCAACAATTCACGATGTAGCAGTCGGGTTGGCACGGCACTTGCAAAGTAGAGTTGCCGTCACCAATTTTCCAGCAGTATCTGTGGCGGGGCCGGTTTTCGGCCCCCAATTTCTGATGAAAGAACTTGGAAAACACTGGACTGGAGATTAAACAAGATTCAACAACAATGCCAATGCACACTTAAATTGCCATCATCCGCCAAAAAGTACCGCATGTCTTGCATCAGCAGTGCTGAAATATGAGTGCCTCTGCATTCTTTGCAGAGCTTTCTACCCTACACCTGTTCCGTCCACTGGGGGGCAATTCTTCAAATGGCAAGCCTCCCAACAGTGTCTCTGTACATGTTTTGAGTGGAGCTTGCCTGCCTGTCAGCCCAGCATCAACTCCCCAACTTATAGGCTCTTTCCCATTGGTGGAACAAAATATAAAATTTTAAAACAACTAGGATTATAAGTCAACATAGTCAACAGTTCCCCTGCTTCATGTCCAGATTTTTGGTTGATTCCAAGGCATTGATTTTGGTGGATTTTGCGGATTGCGAGGCATAGAATCCTCTTATGGCCTTTTCTTGTCAAGGTTTCAATTGTGTTTTGAAGCGCTTCTGGTGCTGAAGCTTCGTAGCTCTTCCAGCACGAGAGTTCACTTTACAAGCCATCCATTTCAAGTAGATTGGTGGAAGTCATGCACCAAAGTTAATAGGTAGTTTATCAACGTCCATCCAATCAGGGCTTTCTACATCCCAGGTGGTTCGGATTTCTTCCACCAACAGTAAGCTTTATAGATTGAGGCTTGAGGCAAACAAACTCTACGGCAATTGGCATCAAGCGTGCGAACAGCGCCTCATTCATCTCAGGGCTATATAGCATTTGCTGTCCAAGAGTAGGCCTCAACCAATGATAGCACTGGAAGGGGACTTGGAACAACAGCTGTTTTAAAGATGATATTGACCGTGAACATCAATGAGCAAACAATGTGTTCTTTCCTGTGCTACGCAAACATTGCGAAGGTGCCCGATAAATTGGTTTACTTGCCAAGTGACCACCCATGGCACTGTCAATGAGCAAAAAATCCATCCCGTTGGAAGCAATCGCAAATGCATCTCGTTGTTCAGGGCGGTTCTCGGCGCAACCAGCATGGTCCAGCACAAAAAGGACAGCGAGTCTTTGATCTTGAGATCATTGATGAACTAGTTGATGAATGAATGTCAGCGAAATGCTATCTTCTGGCTACTTCCCGGATAACTTTTCGTTCTCCACCTCTACACACGTCCCTAACGCCAAGTCGCACGGCAGTGAGGACAACCACACAGGAGAGTGCAAAGACGTCCAGCATCGCAAAGTCTTTCAGCCATCTCCTAAAGACTTGGGTTTCTGCCACTGACTCATACCCAGCCTGCTCCTAGCTGTGAAAAACATTCCAAAACACTCTTGGTGGTCCCACATTGCTCAGTACAAAGATAATTATAAAAATTATATACTAGTACATCTGCCCTTCATCTTCCAACTACAGAACATCCAAAAACACAAATGACAAGTCCTGAATCCATTCAAATTGCCAGGGAATAAGGGGATTTGGCTTTGCCCCACCAATTTTTCCAGTGAACCAGGAATTTCTAGGACCCATGCATCTGTGGCAGCAAGTCTTGTATGATTCCGTGAAAGCTATCCCCCTTCCAAGCAGCTCCTGGGTTGCCTCATCTGTGGCGTTGCCTGATGGGGCTGAAGACGAGGTGTTCCCCCCGACCGAATGAGCAGGACACCTGCTATGAGTCAAATACGTCAAGCATAAGAGATATGGAAGCATAAACATACAATAAACATATGTAAAAATCAAATTAGAAAAATGTTATTCAAGATACTTGTGATGATTTAGTCATCTAACCTCTTGGATGAAATTGATTTCATTGCTTAGACAAGAACTTTATCCTCTCCAACTGTCTCCACCTGTTTCAGATGGAGTAGCAAGAAAAACTGGAAGCCGGGACTTTGTAAAGACAAGTCTAGACGAGTTGGTTGTCAAACTGGTTGGGCACCATCCATTTCATGTTGGTACAAAAAGTATTCACAAGGGATCATTCTTAAGGCCAATACAGGCAGCAAGAACAAAAGGTGGGAGGGTATACCCAGAGCAGTAGAGCCAAGACACACGGCCAAGCAAATCCTCAGATGGCATTGATATTCAATTGATCATGTTGCAGTGGACTGGCACATCAAGCCGGAAAGGATTCGATGTTACAAACATCCTTCTGACACAGTTTTGGATGAGCAACCAAGCTGAGGAAGACATGGCCTTGTTTCCAATTTGTTCCCAACCTAAAAGAGTGCCATCTCTGAGTTTAGCTGATCATCCTATCCTGCACAGCCATCCTTTTTTCCCGGTGCACAACAGCTAAGCTCGGCCGAGCTTAGCGGCGGGTGAAAAGGGATCTCAGAAACCCACGGACCGGAGCGGCTTTGGCTGGCGCGGTTGGTGGAATCTCATCGAAATCAAAAGCTTCTTCTGGTGCGAAAGGATCCATCACATCTCCAGGCCCCGATTTGGACACTGGAATCCATTGCAATCCGGCCCTTCCTTCATTGCCTTCAGAAAGGTGAAGGTAAAAACATGGAAAGACATCGTTTCATCCTGTGATCTGTATGAGGTGCAAATTCAGCAAGTCAGATCCAAAATATGTTGATTCGCAGCCTTGAAGTGTTATTTAAATCGACATGTTGCAGCCTGGAAATGTCCGAAGCATCCATATGTTATGTGTTTTGAGGGGGTGATATCACTAAGACTGGCGATGTGTTTGTGTATGCAAGGAGTAGCTTGAGATTAGATCTTTAAATGCGTCCCTCCTGATGGTCGGGGGATGGTGCCTGTTCATCATTGTCTGCATGAGGAACTAGTAGTACCTGACAAGTACTTTTATCTTCTAATTGGGGTTCGGTCCTTTGTGTACTTGATCGAACAAAGATGCCCAAAAATGCCCTAAGCCCACTCGACCCTCTATTCAATCTTTTTGGCATTTACCATGCTAGCTTCAAAAATGTCATGGCAGTACTCGAATCCAGCTGGACAGCACATCAACTTGCAAAGCTACAGATATTGCCATTGCGGGCAAGGAGCAACGTCCAGCCTCAAGAGTAAGTTCCAGCAAGATGGTGTTGTCATCTTGAATCTCTCCAAGCCTCGAAGAACGAAACGATAAAGAGTTTATGGTTGAGTGGGATCGATCAAGAGAGCTTCTGCATGGAGAAACATATGGGAACAGCAATCTGTTTACAAGGCAATTGCTTTCCAATATGATGGAAAATTTGCCCAGCTGACAAAGAATACAATAACCCATTTGAGCCATTCAAGATCATTCATGACTCTCCACACTTGATCTTCCAGCATTTAAGAGTTGCACCTTTGTTTCCTCACTGCCGTGTCAGATGGTGTGAACAGCTTACACATTCTATCAGTTGAGACTGCTCCTTGAAAAAGAAAACCTTGAGAACCATTTCTTTTGAAAGGCAATCGCTGAGCTGTTAAACAGCCTTCTGACGACATTAAATATGGGGCACCAGTTTTCATCCAAGTGCAGCATCCCAAAACTCAGAGATTTTGATCAAAGGTGCCCTTTCCTGCTATAGATTTCAGCTGAAGGGATCTAAACATGACATAAAGGATTTGCCGTAAATCACACATGGAAACACCATCTTGACATATCTTGACAACTTTATATCTATTCAACGCGAGGAACTACCACCTGTATCCACCTGTAGCTTACTTCGAAGTGCTTTGATGACCATATGTGCCAAAATCCGCCTGCACTGAAGGTTCTGAGGGTGTGCTAGTTCGCAAGGGATCAGTGAAAACGGGAGGTTGGCTTTAGCTATTTGCTTTTGCTCCCCAAATCTTTTTCTTAATCCAAAAGCTGTTTCAAGCCTACTCCTGGGCCCAACATATCCCACATGGCAGCCAATTGCGACCATAAACCTTGCATTTAATCCAGGTTGGTACCCCCAGTGGCAGTTTTTGAAGTGCTGTTTAGGAGCAATTGTGCAGGTTGCTCTGCTATGAAATGACCTGGCGAAAGCTACGATAGACACCTGCAATCTGTGAGCATGATCTTGTGTTGGAAGCTACATTGAACACCTTGGCACCAAAATCCTTTTGTACACCATATTAACTAAATTATGGACATGCAGAACCATTTCTATCGCGGCAACTAATCATAGGTCAGGCATCCAACTGCTCATGAAGGCAACTCTGAACCCATACAACTCTCCATGCAAACATTGGATATCTCTTTGAGGATTTGTTCCCTAAGATGTCTCCAATCACCAGCCTTTGCGTCTGCAATCAACCACTGCAAGCTGTAGGGTGTTGGCATCACTGAGCTGCACTTTGGCCGTGTATTCATGATCCTTGGACATATTCCAACTGTTTCGAACATCAATGGACCAGGATTGCTGAGGTTGGCTTCTGTTGGCACCATCAGTCTTGGTTACATATGTCATTTTCCGTCACCGGGTATTTCACCAGCGGTTCACCTTCAGTTGAGTTTTTGTTTTTTTTAAGAGACATCTCACCAGAATCATCACATCTTCCAGATTCCACTGTGGATAGCCAAAGGATCCCATCGCTCTCTAGATTCATAAGGATCAAAGTCAGGTCCACGCACCAGTGATGTAATTTCCTTGGCTACAAAGGCGATAACATCTGAGGGTCATGAGGATTTGACCCATGTGAGGCTTTTCTTTTTGACCACAAAAACATGGCATGGTACTGTACCTTTTTTTTAGCCGCCACCCATCGGTGTTATCCCACAGATGTGTTGGAAATGATAAACAACAAAAACCCGTCCTGAAAGCCATCAAAAGATCCAACTCCATCATTTTCATAGGCGACTTGAGCCAATCGAAAATAACCAACTGGGATGGTTAAATCATGGACACGGCGGTTTTTTTTTTGGGGGGGGGAATTATCTCACCATCAAGCCGAGGCTCTGTTTCTGAGACACCTTTCCAGCGCTTTGATGCAATTTGGAATGTTTTTTGTTTGTATGTTTTGTGATCTTGTGGGACTTGGATGGACTTGAATGGTTTTGGCGTGTGTAAGGTTCCTGCTGTGTTCCATCTGATAGATTAGTTTGGAACAACAAAACCTGCCAACATCAGTGCGTAAGTAAAATGGATGGAGAGCAGCTTGTTTAACTAAAATGTCAATAAAGCCAGGATTTCTTAAGGGAAATCACATGTGCATGTACGGGCTATTGGATGCAATGTCTATTCAGCTCATACCCAAAAGCCGATGTATGATGCAAACAAATGCAGGTCCCTGAGAATAAACATGAAATCAGGAGGTATGCCTTGCTGCTAAAAAACTAGTTTTGGAAGCAAGAAAAGGCTGGTCCAATTGTTGAATCATGCTGCTGAGCCTATCTCAGGCCCCTTTAACTTCACTCCTGTGATATACAGTCAATGAGCTGCAAGGGTTTCTCCACTTAACCAATCAACCAGGTGAAAAAAACCTCATTCTGTTCGGCGAGGCGCTGATTGTAGCAGTTCCATCACTTTGGAAGTTGGCTTGTACCTTTGTGCTGGTATTCCTTCCTGCAGGTGGCCTTGCATCCATTCTACGATCCGAAGTGAAGCAATAGATGCCTGTCTGGAAAAAAAAACGTGGACCAAAAGAAGCCGCTGCCACATCTGGCATGCTGACGTGATGCTGGGATCAGGTGTGACTATATGGTATATACAGGGTCTGACATGGTCTAAGTCCAACTCAAGTTCCAGCACACACACAGATATACATATATACATATAAATACATACATATATACAATATGTGTATATATATAAATAATATAGTCTTAAGATTCTATATAGTCGTAAAGTATAAATAAATATATCTTTCAAACATATCTAAACCAAACCAAACAATCCTCCCCATCCAAAATCCATTCACCGATAGCAACGGAAAAAAATCTCTGTGTCATTACTGCATGGCATTTTATGGGCCGATTTACTCCGAACCTGCTGGAGCTGGTAAGATAATCAACGTCAGATCCTTGACGTGTTCCTCCAGGATCCAGTCATCACTCAAGGGCTCCAGGCCATCTAAGAACTTGAGCCCTGAACCTGGCTCCGATAGGCAAAAAGCACAGCCCTTCCTGTAGGACTGTAGGACATCTTGCTTTTGTGTTGTTGCGCTTATGCAGCAAAACAATTTGACAATAACAAAGGGCGTCTGATCGTGTCCAATCAGTGTGTCAGAGTTTCCCTGCTATAGAAATTTCAAGCCTTTTTCCTTCACATATGAGAAATGCCACATATTCCAATTTCCGAAAACCCATCTCAGAACGGATTTTTCACAGTCTTTAGCTGCAGCTCATGTGGTTGCGACCAGGAACATGGCACTGGAGCTTGCTCAGGATCTTCACTCATCAACTCAAAGACTTTCTTCTTCAACATGGCGATGGTGAAACCTCCACCCTCAACATTGACATCGAATTGTTTGCCCCCGGCCGTTGAGATGTGCAGCATCATTGCGCGTTCTTTGCCAGGCGGCCAGACTTGAACAGAACAGCTTCACACAAAAAGGCCGGTAGCAGATGAAGATGGAGAATATATGGACCCGTGAAGTTGGAAAAAATCCGAATCTGATAGACCTATTCAATTTTCATTCACCTAAACTTCCCTTCCTCAAAAAGGATTTTCTGTTAATTTCCATTCATTTTCCATTCATTTCGTTCTCTTGGAGATGTTTGGTGCCGAGTTGCAAGGACTACGAAGAGAGCATCAAAGGTGGGAAGGACCACCAACAGAACAGCCTCATGTGACCATTGGATTTCGGAAGGGCCAACACAAACCATACCTTGATGGGGTTGAAGCGTTAAAACCTAGACATGACTGTACATCAAATTCATATACTCTATATATATATGCGTACTTACAGTCTTCTATATCTTGACAATGTGCAAATGATTGTGAATCATACTTGCAAGGTTGATGAAAAGGGATGCATAGTTGGTGGTTGGAGGAGGGCATCACAAAGAGAAGATCTGACTTGACTTGGGCAAAAGCTGCTGGGCTTGATGTACAGTTGATGGGAAACATCCAGCACATAGTAGAACATCAGAATTGATGCATGCATGTGCGTACGTATTTTTCTATGCACATTCTGCATTTGTGTGTGTGTGTCTACCCACATGTACTGACCAATGCAAATAGTAATTTGTAGGCTGTGATGACCCCAAATAGCAAAACAGATGTCATTCAAGATGGCTGACATCTTTCGAGAACCTGGGATTTGGTCCTAATATGTTGAAACACGGATTTTTGGAGGCATGTTGTTGAAGCCGTGGCCATTTCCTTGAAAGGAGACCTGCTCCCCCTCCGAGGTCAGCCTTTAATTTTAGATCACAATAGATCCTGACTCGAAATATCTCGAAATCAACTTGCCTACGACGATCTCAAGCAACTCTTAAGTTGATCTCAAATGACAGCACAACATACACTTTCCTTAACACATGGATTTGGAATAGCCGATAACAAGCTACCCAAATGATCACCAACTTTCTGGGGAATAACTTGAGGCACAATCAGTTCGCCATTGTTTGCGACAAACACATAGATATAGTTCATAGATTGATTAACCAAAATAGCATGGTGCATTCTTTGTGTCCTTCCGACTTCAAACAACGCCATTGGAAAATTTCTCCATTCCAAGCACAGGGTTTCCCTTAAACGAATGCAGCCACCACTGTTTCCTCTAGGCTTCCTTGCTAAGGAAATGGCAGCAGCTGGGAATCTGGCCTCGGTGAAGTTGCATCCCAAAGCCCACTTTCACTATGGTTGAATTGAAATGAACAGTTTGTTACCCCACTTTCATTAGTGATTTGATTGTCAGATTGAATTCCATTCTGTCACAACCCTGGCTAAATATGAAATGTCTCAAATCTTGGGGTCCTCACAACCTTCAAACCGATTTTCATCACAACCCATGGATCCGAGCCCAAAGAGATGTCACCAAAGCAATGATAGAAATGGAAGCATCGAGGCCAACGGTTCCAAACTGCACCTTTTCAGCGTTTTTTTTTCCAGGTAAAACCGCCCCCGGGAAGGACATCTACGTGGGTTGTGAAGCCTGGGCGACTAAAGACAAAAACCAACAAAGTCTTGTTAGACTTCCAACATCTAATGAATCATCTAATCGAAATAGCTGACCTTGCAATTGAGAACCTATTCCCTGAACAAGTTTCTCCTGGCGATGGTACCTGGATTTCATGTATTTACCATTTACTCTGCTTACCTTCAACCGCAATGATCATCTTGAGGGTACCTGCATGATGGGCAGCATCAGCAAAGCCGTCAATGCAGCGAACACCACCAAAACCATGACCAAGGTGATGACCTGGAGGGATTCAAAAGAGTGCCCTCCCTGAAAAACATCACATTGGAAAACTATGCAAAATCACCATTTTCAATAAGAGATACATCTTCAAATTGCTTCTTTTTTTCCAATTTTCATCTTAGTTCGGAGGGTAAAACCAACTAAACATTCAGCAGCTTAACACCCGAAATGAAACACCTCTGGGACCGGCACAGGGCTAAAGACTGTTGTGGAAGTTTCAACCATAGGCTGCACCTAGGCTGTAAAGCATCTCATTGAGCATGCTACTGATATCTACCTGCCCCTTTTACAACCTCAGCTTTGAACATGTCAGCTATATATTCCTCATCCTTTCTGTGGCGTGCTGAATCAAAAAATCAACAAAAAAACAAAATCAAATCAAACTATAATCAAAATATCAAACATTACAATTGCACATTAAAATAGATATACATTAAACATGTGACCTAGCAATTCGATATCATACAACTAACTTCCTCCGATCCCAGTGGCTGATGGCGTCTCCATCAGCAAAGCGCCCGCCACGCTGAGGACCTCTGGTGCCATGAGAGGCTACGAATCAACGAATGCATGCCGGTTTTCCCCATCACTCAATAGCTGGTTATTTTCAATATAAGCAAAACAAACATCTATATGAAGCATTATGAAGCTATTGCAAGTAGAACTGATATCATAATACAATGTAATAATACAATGCACTCATTAAACATTACAATAAATACATGTTGATGATCCGATATGTAATTCATTGTAATTCTATGATTGTCAGTGTAATGTCGTGTGAGTAATCCGAATGGCCATTTTTTGGCTCATCCCCTAAGCCTCTTGAATCGGCCACCGAGCTGGGCCCACCCAACACAGTAGCTGAGGAAGTAGTAGAAACCGTCATGCAAGTTGATCTGCGATATACCAAAAGAAAAACACAGAACCACTGAAAGCAAAGTGAAGATCATAGAGGGTCAGTGGGTTCTCCGAAACATCCGGGGTTGAGAATGGATGAGGGTTGTTTTGAGTTGGCAATCATTTATGCTAATTTGTGCTGAACAACATTGCATGAAATGATAAAGCCCCACTGGTATCAATGCTTAGGTGTCCTAGATGGAAAGGGCGTTGATCACCTTTTTTCTCTTGCACAAGTTTACCTGTGCATGGTTGAAATTCGGGATTGTTGCTAAACTACGCGCAACCATCATCTTACACCTACACACTCAAGGTCCAAGCTAGACGTTTGAAGGGAATTCTTGCCATGCATGTCCACACATGGGTGACTTGTGATTCATGCCTTCATGCGATCTGCCAGAGCTCAAGCCTAAACACTTTGTCCTTTTGTCGTTTTGAATCTTTTTGAAAGGATTTGTGAGTGACTTGGAAAGGGATTCGCAAGAAATAGCTTCATGCGGAGTCTTATAAATTCTCCATGGGCCTTCGCTGCTTTTAACCTTCTTCATCCTTTTTCGGACATTTGTAGGTTCATTTGGATCTTTCAGAGGGTCCTCTATTCAACAACTACTTTGGCAGGGCGAACAGCGGTTTTCAATCAGAACGTGTGACAAGATATAATCACAAATCCCTTCTGATTACCAATTTGTAAGTGGCCATTTCAAAAGGAAAGTAGTCTTCCAGCCACTATTTTTCATTGGACATGTTAGTTTTTTTGGGAGTAACATTCTGGAAGCATCACATGTAGCATCTAATTTGCTATAGCTCCATGACCCACCTCAAGGTACATGTGTGGCTGGCAAAAAAAGCCACCTCAGACTGCCCAAACGGGGATCCATAGAAAAATTTGGAAACAAAGACTTCAAAGAAGACGGAACTGAAATAACTTTCAAAAAAACATCAGAATCAACAAAATCACTTTTCAATCACAATTTCTGTCTATGGTTACTTGATTTGGACATCTTGTCACAAGTTCCCCTTCGAAATGGTCACCAACTGCCGCAACAAAATACCTTTCTGGTCTCCGGAGTCTCTGAGTGGCACGGAATTGAACTTGGACATACCAAAATTATCCAAGCATCTTTTGCGTATACATGTACATATATAATCAAAAATAAAACAATAAATATATATTTAGATACCACACACATATATATATATTTATTCATATGTTTATACGCACATATATCTATACAAAAATTCAATAGGACCTAGACCTAGACGATGGAATCCGGTGTCAAACTTCAGGGCACGAAACACCCCTTCGCACTTTTGAAGCATTCAGTCATCTTCACGGAGATACTGAGAAATCATGAGAAATCAAACGCTGGCACTCCGTTAATTACCTCCTTTGCCATGTTTTCATTTAGATACTACAGTAGTAGCATTGAGAATTTCACAATGGGTGCAGTTATTCTGGAAAAATAGTCTACGTGGCTGAACTGTTGCTTGACATCCCTCTTACAATGTGGGTAAGCCTTCCCTGAAATTGCGAGTCTTCCCTCCTCTTTAAAGTGTGGTCCGCTTTCTATATATTTTACAACTCCCTTACGTTTGCATGAATTCCTCCATAGTGGGTGCTATCCCTATCGTGTCGAGGCGCAAATTGTCGCAGCAGTAAAGACATCCACAGTGGCCCATTTTGAGATCTTCTGCACCACCCTTCGGTGAGCGGAAATAGGACACATGTTAGTATATATGTTGGTGTGCTGCACCAAAATTTCCAGCTACCTCATAGGACTTCCTACTGCAAACCTCGGTGAAAGCCTCCATTTCATGATGGTTTCATCACTTTCATCGTAGGAAGTTGGCGAATGCTTGCGATGCCGAAGCCTGAAAAAACTAGCCTGCTTCCATGTTGAACCTCTGCCCACTTCCGAGTTAGCTTTCAACATCAAAAAGGGCTTTGGTGTGTCAAATGATGTCAAAATAACCAGCTGGGCAAACAAATAACCGGTTCGTAGGTCATAAATGACTTCGACCACGAACCAGTCTCTTTGAACCATGCAAACAGAAATTTCCATTGAAAAGGCCACACCCACACTTTCACAACGCAGGATTCTTCCATTCCACCACCTATTAGGAATAATCTCTTGAGCCATAGCCAACCCCATTTCAAATCATTTCTACCACAGGTTTTTCAGCTCCCCCTGCTCATCATCTTTTAACCTTCCAAGCTCGAGTCTGCTGTTTGTTTCCTACATACTAGGAACCTTTTCGGGTTTCTCCCAACCAGCATGTACATCTTGATGCTGGATATCAGGCACTCGAAAACCGAAAGCCAATCTGGCAGGTCCCAGCCCCCTTTGTTGGTTTATGCATGCAAATCCCATACTTCACCTTATTGCTTTACAATAACAAAAACAGTTTCTACTTACTATAGTATATAAATATGTATATATACTATATACGTATATATAATCCCAGGTGGTGCAGGATTTCTTCCATCAACAGTATATGACTACATACCCAAGTCACAGGTGGAGACATTCCATAAAGGAATGTTGAACTCTGGGGCTGGCCAACACTGTTCAGAGATCACGGGATGTTCATCTGTTGAGTTGATGAACCAGGTGCCATCTGTCAATTATAGCCATTCAGTCACCTTACTACTGAACTACACTATACTAAACACCATACGAAACCAACGTTTCGGAATTTGGGGGTGACCTTTGCGATTGCTACAACTCACCTAGCTCTAGTTTCGGTGGATGCGATTTCCAAAGGTCCCGGTTTCGAGGACCCAGAAAAAGGATTCCGCACCCCTGAATGAGACTCAAGAAATCCAATCAATCTTTTCAAATTCAAACAACGGAAACAACAAAATTCACAGCTTTATGCCTTTCCAACAAAAAACTTCCAACAGGGTGGGAATGTTGTTTCTGTGTATAGATCCAACTCCGAAAGCCTGTTTAACAGGCCTTGTAGAAATCTCTAAAGCAAAGTTTCACAAGTACTTCGCCTTGGGATTCGGAGCCATTGTCCGCATTGTCCTTGGCCAAAGCCTCCGGATTATCATCATTCTGAATCTCTTCCGTGGGCGTTACCACGTCGATAGCTTTCACCTAGGTATCTTGGACCATCCAGAGCCATGATGGGGTTTGGGGAAGCTGGAACAAACGGCAATGAATACTTGCATAACTGACATAACTTTTGAACTATTTTCCTTGCCGTAGCTTATATCTGTATGAAATTGTATGAAACCCACGGTTCTAGAACTCTCTGTTGCAGTGATGGCTTTCAGCTGATACCACCCGCAATCCCTTGGCAGTAACTCCAACCGCCCTTGCCATGTCACCGCGGCGGTCACATGTGTTCGACCACTGGGATGCAACATGCCAACACGCTCCAGTTGAGAATCCTGGTGATTTTGGGATTTCCAGGACCTCCAGGGTAAGGTTTAGAGTGAGAATCGCCAATGATTAGTGTCAACCCGTGTCAATCCCACCGTCCTTTCTGTGATTATCAGCCAACTTCCCTGCGCCAAACGCATTCACGTGATCTTGGATCCAGCAAAAGACTTGTCGATGCATCTGGCCGGGTCCGGGGGCTGGTGCGCCAGGTGATAGATAGGCTGCAAAGGTGCAAGTAGATTCTGGGAAATCACATGGGGCAAATTGATTGTGAGGGCCACGGGCTTTTTGATTACAGGAGTAGTGCCTGCCGTCCACATTGTTGCAAACATCTTGAACAAGGTCTGTTCTTCGTGGCCAGTGTCACTTCTTTCCACTGACTCGCAAATGCTGTTGTTCAAGATTCTAGTTTGACAGGCGTGACTGCGCCAGTCCGTGGGTGTGTTTTCCACTCACTCTACAACCCAAACATCAGCCACGATCACCACCGTGAAAGGGAATTCTGATAGTCAAAATCCTGTTGTGGTTGATGAAACCGGGAAACAGCATTGTACAGGCCTCCGTTCCTACTGCCTGATGGAGGACAGAACCAGCTTCCTTGTTCCTACTCACCAACAACATCAAGAAAACAATGAATCATGAATCATCATCAACGAACATTAACTATTGTCCCATGAAAGCTATCAAACAAACCAATTTTGGTTAACCCAATTTTGGAAACCACATCTGACACACTGTCAGTGTTTTACTGGAAAAAAGGCTGCCTCTGGGTTCACCCATTCCATCAAGTTGGGCAAGTGGTGAATTTCCGCCGCCCGGTCGAAGTTGAACTCCGCCGAATGGATCAAAAAACCATCCTCTAAACCTCGGTGGTTTTGACAAGACTGAAGTCCAAAAACGCAGGAGTAGAATATATATATATATATATATATATGTTCATGATATTTGTAAAGAAAACTGGATTCCACTTCAATGTTGGACCAGATTGACTATAATAACAATACATTTACTGTAGTTTATCATTTACCTATCTAATGCAAAAATACGATATTCACACTTGTCAATACATGCGTTATATCTTATGATTCTTTATGTTTCTATGGCTTTGCCGTGGTGGAATGGGCCACAAGTCAGGTTGGATCCAAAAACATGTTCAACTCATTGACAGCATCTTTCGGTTCCCGCCATCTGTGTTGACCTTTGGCTAAATCTGATCTAAAGGTCAACTGATCTTGAGCCCAGGTTTGCATGAACTTCCTTTCACATGCAATTAGGTATATTTATCCTGCCATGTTTGATCCACAGTATTTACCAAAGACATAAAGACATCTGTGAAAAGATCTATTTGATACAGTATCCAAACATATGCAACTAGTCCTGATGATGTCAAAGAACACCAGTGAATTTTTTTATGTAGTTGCACCCGCTAGACATGTACACGGGGCCAAACGTAGGGCACAAAGCACCCCATGTCTGCTGAGACTACCACCTACATGATGAAGACTCAAGCACATGAAGACTGTCCAGAAAAGGCAGAATGTACTGCAGGGCAAGCAGCACAGGTTAAACAAAAAATCTCAAGTGTAGAGCATCCTAAAATTCCAATCCGTTTGGGGCCAACCTAAGCTCCAGCTCAAGGTCTCCCGTCTAGCCGTCTTAGCCGAGGCTAGCCGTCTAGGCACTCATTGCATCAATGGTCAGAATCACATCCTCCAAGCCCGGAAGTCGCTTCTCTTCCGCTTGACTCTCAGTGATCGTGTCCTCCATGATACCTGCGTGGCCCACTGGAGCCACAAAGCAACCGTGGCCCAAGAACTTGATTCCAATGGCATTTTTGTTGGTCTCAAATTTAAAGGTGTACAGTGTACCGCCCTGTGAATTTTTGGTTGGCTCAATGAAGGTGTTTAAAGTAATACAGTCTTTCTTTTTAAAGGCTTCTATCATCACCTGCATGCCGAATTATTCATCAAGCAGGAATGTCTACAAAACAAAAGGAACTCTGCATGAAGGTTCCCTTTTGGATTCATCTTAAGGTGCTGCTGGCTACAATTCATCTGAACAGTTGGGTTTCATGCATCTCTTACCACCTCTCCGTCCTCCCGGAAAACGATGGCAAACAGTGAAGCAGCTACCATCAGCTACCCATTTTTGCAACCCAAGATGCTACCAGGGACAGACTTTGAGACTGGTTGACCTCGACCCAGCAGAAACCTCGGAGCCAATCACCGGCTGAAGCCGAAGCCGACCTCCCCGTTTAGCCTGGCTTATCTTTGCCCTAACTAGATGTAAATCACACCTGCAAAGAAGCATGTATGATGTATGTAAATGTAAATCTATTATATATATATCTAAATAATATATCTAAATAAATAAATAAACATAAAAGTAAGAATAGTAAGACAATATGATATATGACATATAAATCAAACAAATTATATATAATGTCTACAAATATGAGCGTAGTTATTTCAGTATATATCTATAAATACAATCGCGTCGATACATATATGTATATATATATGTGAAAATATAGTTCGGTAGTATATACATACGTGTTGACTACATACATGTTGATCCTTTCTGGTACTTGCAAAAGAAAGGAAGAACGCTAGTAAGGTCTCCAATAGTTGCTTTCCCCACTCAAGAAGTCGACAAAATTGCCGATAATCATTGTCGGTGATCCTTAGTTTTTATCTTGTACCTGTCGTAGCTACTTGACCAACATAAGATCTTTTGGATAGAAGCCTCCTTCTCAGCGCCATCTCCATCCAAGCCCATTTTGCCAAGACACTTCATATCTTCGTCGCGGGGCTCCCTGCTGGACTGGGAAGATTCGAAAATCGCTTCGTTTGGGATCAGCGTAGCTCCAAGCAAATGCTCAACAGCCAACTCATCTCCATCCTTATTCCCACGCAGCATAGTTGAGGCACTAAAACCTGTTACCAGCATGTTCCAGTACAAACCATGTAGCAAAACCACAGAACGTTGAAAAAATGTTCTGCTGGAAGCTCAGTGTACAACTAGCTGCCTGGGCTCATCCATATTTTCAAATATATGTATGTATATATATATATATAAATTCGGTAATTTCCTGCCAAAAAATCTGATAACCAGAATGACTTGTTTGGCCTATCTACGTGGTCAATATTCTGACAAGATCTCATTTCCAGAATAAGCGACAGGGATAATTTGTTAACCATCTGCCATGGTCACGGTGGCCATTCAATGAACAACTCAAGTTCATCTTAGATACTTTCCATTCTTAATCACTCCAAGGAATTCATGAACAAATCATGTGATACAAACATGGATTGCATCATGAAAGCTTCAGTGTCGTGACCATCGTCTTGCAAAGCTACACTTCAGTCAATTCGGTAGATACTAAGCTAACAATATATGTACAGTATATATAAAACAAATACGACTATATGATTGTATGTATATGTACATATCCGTCAGCATTCCCAGAATTCGCTGAACTATACGAAAAGTAATGTTTCAGACAGAATTGTGAAAAATTCCGCCTCCAGGTGGTCAGTCTGAGTTAGCCGCCATGAATTGCCCAAACATATCCCCCCCAAAGAACCAACTCCAAGAGGCTACGTGGGCAGTAGGAATCTTGACCTTAATTCCCAGTGACCCGTAACTTACGTGAAGACAAATGGAAGCTGTAAATCTTGGGATATTTTTTGGTCCTTTTTTTGGGGGGGATCAAGTTGAAGATCTTCCAACTTGATGCAGAAATTGAATTTCAAACTTGAACAATATGCCTTCCGTTTTTTTTTGCAATCATCTAGTTGACTCGTTGAGCATAGTTGCATGATTTTACAAACCAGTTGCCATTCATACGGAGGCTTCTTCTCAGAATCATGTACATGCAAAGTCAAGGTCCAGTGATTTGTGAACCCAGGCCGAAGCTTCAACAGTGGCTCAGGTGAGGTCGCAACTTTAAGAAAAAAATCAAAAACTTCATTTTTGCAAAGGGAAGTCGACATGATACAACCTCACTTCCTTCGAAGTGTCTTGTGTCTCCAAGCGCAAGGACAATGCTTTCGCCGGACTCTCTGCACCCAGTTGGTCTGCAACATCTAACCACCGCTGTTGATCAGAAGGGCAAATATAGTCCAAGAGCGACCTACCTTCCACCTTGGTGGATGAAAATCCCATGAGTCGCCAAGCTGCCATGAAGCTGCCCCTTTTAGCAGCTAATGCCACATGCCCTGAATGGCGGTGTGCATCCTAAATCTATTGCAAAACCATTTGCATCTATGAAAAAAACCATCTCCGACCTCACACGGGTAGTGGATCGACAAAAAGTATACGCAGGGCACCTGACATGAAAGGTGACACTCCAACCGACTCCAACCTCACCAAATACTGGGCCTGCTACAAGAAGCATGGTGCAAGCAAGGTGAACTTACTGGTGCCCTTCCGCCAGGTGAACTTACTGGTTCCGCTTTGCATTTCGCGCCCGGGCTATCCCTCAAACCCGCATTTTCTGAAAGCGACGCCAAATACGGCGCCTGCGGCCTGAAAAAGTCACACCCTAACCTCACCAAATACTGCCCCTGCTGCGACAAACGACACTCGAGTGCCACGAAAGTGACAAATCCTTACTTCTTTCTGCTATCCTTCATTCCTTCCTTTTCCGTTTTCCCATCCTTTGCCCGATTCCTTCCTTCCCTTCTTCCTACCTACCCTACCTCTTGGATTACTCATTTTTCAATCCTTGAATCATAAATCACATATTATTCCCTATTGATCCCAACATATCCCAACAAAATCATTGTTTCTGATGCATCTCCCTAATCATTCACCATTCATTCACACTGAATCATCAAACTTCCCTCTTCCAACCTCCTCTCCACCGCCAAGGATGTCCAAGAAGGCTCTTTCAGGCTTCGTGATCTGGAAGTCATGGGTCAGCTGTACGCATGCATCGCAGGTCACGTTCAAAAGTTTTTTGGCCGCTGCCATGTTCGCTTCGGCCTCCTGGGATTTGGCCTCCATCCTGAGCATCGCTGGTTTGGCTTACTGTATCACTAATCCGAGCTGACGTAGACGTGCCATAATTTGTTGTTGTTGTTGTTGTGGTGATTGTTGTGGTGGTGATTGTTGTTCCTGTTGTGGTGGTGGTGGTGGCGGTGGTCGTGGTTGAGTAATCTTGCTTTCGCTTCTTCTCTTCCCTCTCTTCGCTCAAGAATCCTTTTGCGGCAGCTCATTGTCAGGGCACCCACCTAGCACCTATTTTGTAGAATTTCCAAATCTGAATCAAGGGTATTTTTGAGGATTCCCCTACTAACCAACCATTTCAGGCGGCCAGCCGAAGACGCTTGTTTATGTTTATTTGCCCAAATCTTGTCTCTACGTTGTAGGAGCTGTTTCGTTGAAGAGCCATGATCTTCAAGATTCTAGGTCATCATGCCCATTTCTGGCCGGGTATCTTTATGGTGCTGACCACCTTTTCCCACAGCATCCCATCCACATAGCAGCATGAGATGGCCGTGAAGAAGATGCACAGCAATTCATTCAACATCGACACCAAAACCGTTGCAGTATCGAAAGAACCGCCAATCCTCACCACCTGCCAGGGCATCAAGGCCAATATCAAAGCGTTCGTCATCATCATCATCATCATCATCAACAACATCACCGTCACCATCACCATCACCATCACCATCATCATCATCATCATCATCATCATCATCATCATCATCATCCTCATCGTTTCTCTTGCGCATCCTTTCCCCACAATTTCCATCAACAGCCATGGAAGAGCATGACAGAGAATTATCCATGATGTATCATGTATTATCCATGTCATCACGCCCAACATTTGCCGAGGCTCAATGGATATGGGAAGTAGCACCAAGTTGATGGTTAATGCTTGGCTCGGACGCAGAAACATGATGACAATCATCATTCGACAACACGCCAGACAGGGTAACATCTGTGCAGGCATGGTCTGCGCACAAACCGCCTGAGAAGATGATCCAACGGTGAGCAACTGTGTGAAGGGTTTGGGTATGTTTGGGTTAGACATGGTTGGGCACTCAAATGGGTGCCCGTTGCTCTTTCTTCTTGCAGCCCTTTCCTTCTGCTACAACGACATCCCATGTCAAATCATCAAAAAGGTGTGCGAAGCGACAAAAAAACATGAAAAAAACCAATCGGATGGAAGTTCAGTTTTTTGCAGCCAAATGGCACTGACCACCAGCTGAAAGACTAGCACTTTTTCCAAAAAACCTTCAGTGAGGTAAAACGATGGTCTAGAACATATGCGCATCAATATTGTAGAGGCGATTCCTCCGAATATGTGTGGCTTACAAAGCCAATCAAACAAAGAGGTCCCCTCATCTCTGGCCTCAACTTCAAACATGGAAAGGGATGGAAGGGCATCACTTTTGTCATTTTTGTTGGGAGTGGGGAACCCCAAAAAGCTCTTATCTTTAGGGGTCAAAACTGGCAGAACGATGCAAAACACGAATACCATTTGCTTTAACCATTTTGGGGATTCATCTTCACCAAAATTTAAAGCACCATATAATTCTTGAGAAGATACACAGAAAAGGATGCCAAAGTAGAAATCTGCTGCTATGCACCAGGCAATTGCCTTGGCATGTACGACTGTTCAACAACAATCTGGACTCCAGAAAAAAGGTGACGTGCTGGCGCCACCTTTTTTCTGGACCTTTTGGGAATGCCGTTGAGCAATTTTTTTTGGACCCATGTTGGCAAACACCACCTCATTGACTCATGCCGTTTCATGTTGCACAACGGTTTGACCATTTGTCTTACGACAATAATAACAGCAATCTTAATAGAAGAATCCAACATCACCAAAGTCTCTGGAACCCAAACCATCGTGAGCCACACTTTACAGAATTCGGAATCGGGCGACTGCGGCTTTAAAAGCTTTCGTTCGACCATCCAGCATACGTGCTCTCGCATTCGTGTCGTGGGAGTCGTGGCCAACTAAATCTGACTTGCCCTTGAGAGAGAAAACATCCATCATGTATTTCACCTGCAGCAAAAAATCATGCTTCAGCAAAATGTACACCATGGATCACCAGATAGGAGCTTCTCGAACTACTTTGATTTTAGATGATAGATATGGAAGACATTCAAAATTCGGGATGATTTCAACATATTTTAACACTGTAATTGCAAAATTGATGCCAAATATGCCATCCCAAGGGTAGCAGGTCACTTCTGCGCGATAGTCCCAAAAGAAAGCTCGATGGGCTATGATAAAAGTGGGCACCACCAGCTGCGAGAAACATGGAAGCAACGGCCAAAACTCCATGGGGAGGATATGATCCGATATGATCCGATATGCAGGTGCCGAAACTATCTTCGCACCGGTGATGGAGCGTGAAATGCAGCATCATTTCTGTGAATATCCTGTGAATGTTCTGTGCACCTTTGTTGAGTCAATAACATCTGGTGCAGAAACACCCTGACGCTCATACCATCTCAACCTTTTCACAGTTCAAGAACGGCTGCAGAAACAAACACGTGCACAGCCGTGTTTAATGCCGGCTTGATGTGGTCTGATGTCTTCATCAAGTTGGTTGCAACTATTCATGACATTTCCACTTGCTGCAGCATGCGAGATTTGAATTTCAGCATGCCTCACAGATATCCAATTGCCAGGCCATAGGTGAAGCACCAAGGCAAACAGCTTGGCAAAGGGCATCATCACCTATGCCAAAAAACACATTGAAAAGGAGTCTTTTGGGTCGTGCCAATTTACAACAACAGGGGTGCTTGTGATGATGATCATGAAGCAGATTGAAGTTCTATATTCCAATCTTTTTGCCAAATTGTCCACCGAATGGAAGGTACATGACGGTCCAAATGCGTCTCATTTTACATTTTAAATTTTCATTCTTAACCTCGAATTCATTGGAGGGTTTGAACCCTTCAGAGGGTTCAATGTTCGATCTTGGCATCGGGCATCCCTGAGGGGTTGGGAAGGTCAGTGCAACTGAAGCCAAAGAACTTGCTCGTCACTGTGATTTAATAGAAACGGGCCTAATTCTTGGGTTTGCAAGGGATAAGACTACACTATGACTATGATCCAGTACGTGTATATGGAGGAATCGGGATCACCATAACTGATACCACTTTCTCAATCACCACCGAGACTACAGCGGCAGCAGCAACATGAGGCACTAGCAGCACAGGGTAGCAAATGGCAGCAGCAATGGCGGTGGCGGCAGTACTACCAGCAGCAAGCGCACAAACATGTGGTTTTCTTTTTGGGCTCTATTGCAAAGTCTTCCTTGAACAGAAGGTTTTTTTGAGATGACACTTTGTGAAAGAAGGTTATCCATTCGATTTTTGTTCTCGTTTTGTTCCTATCATTTCCGGACATGCTTACCTCAATCCATGAATGATGCCAGGCGTGTTGCCCTCAAACTTAGCTGTATCTTTCATAAGTCTAGGTGGGTTCTCGCCCTTTTTACATACCTTATCCTCTTGAAATTGGATGGTACCATGAAGAAAAATGAAGCAAGTAACATGCAAAGTCCGCACTATATACGGAAAGCAAAATAAGCAAACAGCATTCCCGATTTTTGCTGAAACAGCATCTATCCAACATCTAGAGATCGAACATCTTGAACATCAATCGCCAACAATCATCTAAAAATGCTTGACAGCTGAGCAAAGATACATAGGCTAATCAGATCTACTCATGGCTCATCAGCTAATTCCAAATCTAAACTTTTCGTGGCGATGTGGCACGCGTGTCGGTCCAAGTCACAGAATAAAGGAGAATGATGAGCGCAGGCACCCACATCCCCTGTCCTGACCAATGCTGAAGGGTCATTTCCGTTACTGCACTGGGGGGGGTATTTTCTGATGCTTGAAACTTGCCGGTCCGAAATCAAACAAATTAACAAATTACAGCTTTTCCATAGCTTTCCGTACGCTTTCTTTGGCTTAAAATGCTGGTGCACTGATCCCCGGTCCCCTCCCCATGCTGTCCGAACAGCAATGAGATCAATCCCAATGTTGACTTCTCAATGTCTAGCACTACCTGGCTCATGGCGCTTGATGGAGGGTCAAACCAATTGGCCGCGCATGTTTTTTTGCTGTTTGTGTTAGTTTTTTTCTGTTGTTTTTCAGTGGGGTTGCGCAAAAATCACAAGACATCAAACGTTGTATACTTCCCTACCAAAAGGATCCCCTACCAAAACCAAGTCATACCACGTCTGAAAGGGTTGGAGTCTTTCACCAGGCTGCATGGCTATCATTCTATGCGCAGAACTTGTTCTTCCAACTTTAACTTTAGACACGGTCCAATCATATCCAACGAGTAATTTCCATCCATCCACAGTTGGTCACATTCATCTGGTATTCACCATGTTGCCACAAGACGACGAAAAACGAAAACTTTCAGTTCCAAACATCATCCCACGATGCTTTTTTTTGTGCTGGATGATCAGGTACTTCGTTTCTAACCCAACACATCCAGGAAAAACATGGAAGTACATCGTAGACAAAAAACAGTTTAAAGGGACGATGCCAAATGTTTCTTTTTTCTGTTGTTTTGCATTGTCTATCCCCGCCCTGGTTGCGATGTCGAGGTGCGCGGGCAGATGTGCAAAGCCCAACATGAAGGCTGTAGGCAAATGTGTGCACCCTATTTTTTTCTTCAGAGGAAATTCCCAAAGGTGCCCTCCGGTAAACTAACATGGCAATGGAACATCCCCATCTTATGTAGGCAATACATCTTCCAATGGTCCATTTCCCATTGCTAGTATGTTAGTTTACCGGAGTGTAAACCGTTTTCGATATAAATTCCATGGTCACCCTATTGAAACCAGTATCGTCCAAGTGACACTAGCTCCAACCACAGCTTTTGCGGAGAACATCTTGGTGACAATACCTGCCAGATGCAGGCAGCCAGATTGGGAAGCTAACGGGAGGTGACCAGGGCCAAGTGACCTGGAACCAGAAAAGCGTAGGCTCCGGTAAGTACCTGTGGCAAAGGTGGTGGCAAAAAAAGTCTTTGAAGCACCCCTAGGAGTCAGCTTTGCTCAAGGAGGAACTGGTCGCAAACTTCCAATGCATATGTTTTTGTATCGCCATGTCAAGGAGTTCAGCTGGGGCTGAAGGCGAGGAGGTTTATGATCCTGTTTTTTTATTCGGATGGTAACAGCATCATGCATAGTATAAATTCAGTTACATGCAAATAAACATATATCATACTTCAGAAAAAATACGCCCACACACACATGTAATATATATATATACATACACATTGTGCATATGAAAATGTGTAAATACCAGAATATCCAACTTCAGAGTAAGTAATGCACTACTCACACATATACGTATATATATACATGTTTGGGGTGTTTATGCAACCTTTCCTGTTTTCACCGGACAAAAGTGAATCTCTAGGCCTCCCTGCCACAAGACAAATCATACTCCGCAGGGTGACGACCTGAAAAATCACGGATCGACCCTTGGAAATGGTGAGCTTTCTCATACGGTAGCTACACTCGCCTGCATCACCCTCTGTTTTTGTCAAACTTTGGTGTTTCAGATGTTGCAGGAAATGTGAAATGTAAGTGTTGAGAGTATCCTCTGTGAGACATTCCATTGAAATTCATCCTTTGGGTTTCCATCTGCTACCATCGTCTGTACTCAATCAATAACAACCACAGTACTGGCAGTTCCCCAGACAGGCAAGAGAGAAGAATGAGTAAGGGCAATAGAACCACGCAGGTACGGCCCACATGGTGTGCGTGGTGAACAGTTGGCGTACACCGGCTACCCAACAACAAGCACTCCAAACTCACAGAGATTTTTGATTTGTCAAACAAAAACTCACACCAGCATGCCGCATGTCCATCAAAGATCATGAATTGTGGTGCCCATTTTGTCACTTAAAAGACAGCCCCTCGGTACGTTCATAGCAGAGCCACAAATTCTCCTGGACGTTCAGCCGCCTGATAGGCCCACGGTCTACGCCCGCCGTAGACTTCCGTGGGGCAAAATGTTTGAAGGTTGCATCTATGAAGCACAACCAGGGTCTTGAAGTGATGAATGTGATAAAATGTGATAGGAAACATATACTTCTGAGGTGATAATTATTGAATCTTGCCAATGTCACAACTCATTTCAAGCTTGGCAGCTATCCTCCTCTCATTATGGGTTTCATGCTAAGGCTTTTAATTTCAATGACACGATCTTGATGCCGCCCATGATAGTCCATGACAAATTAAAGGGATCATCAAGTCAAATATGCAAAACTCAACAATAGCGATGAGGATCACGCTTGATGAGGATGACAAATAAACCATTCGCGACAAAAAAACTTGCAACCCCTTTTGGACTTGCTTTGCTACCAAGCCTGCGGGGACAACAACTGCATGGGCGAGAGCTCTGAAGGTGAAGGTTTCTCATCTCAGCATTGGATTCCCATAGGGATTCAACCGCTTGGTGTCAGTGAGTTGGGTGATTTCTCATGGAAAAAGGGGAAGTTGTAATTTTTCTTTTTGGAGTATCATACTCATAACAAGAAATTGAAGAGTACGGAAAGTACCGAAGTTGAGACATATACACATTTAAATGATAAAATGTACACATAACACATAGATGTTAGTCCAATGTGTCGGTTAAGGGTAAACACAAAGATATACACATAATTGATTAATATTACTATATGTCATCCATGAGACTCATGACATTCTTGCAGCGATCATTCTGCCGATGTGGCCCCAAATTGAAATTCACCAAGACATCCAAGCCCAAGTGGTTACCGGTTCCCTCGTGCCTTCTTCATCACTATCTTCTTGATTCCATGTGGCAAGCCTTGCCATCCACCTAGCAATGGCAAGGTTTTGGAATTTCAATTTGACATGTTCTCACCGACACATGTCAGTGTTGTGGTATTTTGACACGTCTCCGAGCTTTTTGTTGAAAGACATGAACGTATCATGATGCTCTAGTTAGAAGGGATGTATGTGAAAACTAGCCTTCAAGCCTTCCAAATTAACACCTCGGGACGTATCGAAATGTGAAACGAAGTGCCAATGTTGCATTGATGCAAGGAAACCTCCTTAATTTTAAGACCAAAAAAAGATGCCCCAATCGCAAAAATAGTCACACATGTACGAAAACATGTTGGGACTTCAAACCCTGGATGAATATCTCATAATATCTCCCTGTGTCTGGGTCCACACGCAAGCCGATCGCCAGGCCAAGCCAAATCACACCTAAGGCAACAGCAAATGGGTTCCCTCAATGATCCCTCATGATCCCGAGTCGAGGGATCAATCAAAAGCAAGAGCTATTAAGATCTGCACGCAAAATGTGATGCAATCACTATCAATTATTACTTTTAGGTCACTAGTACGCCTCAATAAAAGTGAAGTATGTATATTCACACGCCAAAGGCTATGTATGTACGCATGAATTAATACATATATCTGCGTGCGGACGAATCGAGGCAAACATGAACAAGTAGATGCAAGTAAATACATACTGTACGCAAACAAATTGACAAAGATATCCCGGATTAGATGAAGTCACATTAATCAGATGGATTTCAATAGTTTACGCTATTAGAAGAGGTGCCGTTTCATTAGATTATATATGATTTTATATTTTTCTTATATTTTGATGTTTCATCTTTCAAGGTCTGCATTCTGTATCTTTGATCAGAAGCACGCACACACAAACAAACGCAACGTGTTAAGTATGTTGAAGCTGCATGAAACTTCCCTTGGCCAATAATTTCACCACCATGGCGCTGCAAGGCATCATCACGGCAACGGAGATGCAAAACAAAAGCCAACCTCTGGCAGGCTTGGATCACACGGTTGCAAGGGTTCAAAATTGAAAAGGAAAAAAAGGAGTGAACTTCTGGATGATCAAACCTTCTTCAAGGTTGAGGGCAAAAATCATCTATTGTTCTACGAGGTTGTATGCTATAACTAATGTGCTTTTATAAGGATATAGTTCCTTTGATCATATATACACAGATCCAAAATCACAAGAGCACATCACAGCACTTGAAAATTTGCTGGCAACATTGCCAAAGTAACTTTGCTTCTTGATGTTTGGGTCAACATATCCTTTTTTCTAAGTGTAAATCTCATGTTCAGATCGTGGCTAACAGATGCTAACAGTATAATTCCTTGGTTGCGGTGGAACATCATCCTATATAAAAAATGCTGTTCAAATGTTCCAGGTTTTGACTTATTTATACATACCAACAATTTTTCGGGGTGGGAGACATGGACAAAGGGAGCGGCCATAAGATCTTGGGGATGCTTGCCTTGCGGATAGCAAGCACCGACTCTCCTTCGCAAAAATGCAGAAAAGTACATAGAATTATTATGCATTATTGTCAATGGAAATAATTTATTGACATCTAATGGAAATATAAAATATGAACATATATAATTATATACTATGATGCACATGCTTTTCCGCAAATCATATGCACATGTCATGCAAAAATAATATGCAGGTTCATACACATGCATACAGTATAATATGCACGTATGAAGAGCTGCAAAGCAGTAAATATCTTTTTTTTCGTGTATGAACCGGAACATGTGTGAGTATATACAATCATGTGCCATTCTTGTTTCACAAACCCATGTCCAACATGAGGGTATAACTGTCTAATGGTTGCCGGACAACAGAACACACTAGTTCCAAATTGACTGTCGGCCGCGCCTGCCACAACGCTGATGGGTATCTCGTTGCATGACCTGCATCAGCTACTACCACCCTAGCGGTCCAAGGCTTGTCTGGTCCTTCATCAACGACTACAATTTGGCCCTAAAGACTAGTCTTTGCCGGACCCAAGGTTGGCGTATAATAACTATGTTGATGAATTTTATGGTTTGGTGGGTTTAGATATTATTGCAAGTATTTGCAAGTGGTATCACAATAGATCACGACTAAATTTACCAATTTTGCATTCTGTGCTGAACTCACGGACGCTTCCCAGTCAAACGCATGAGGTGCCCAAGTTTGGCAATGTTTGTGCTTTGTACTATAAGTTATAAGCATCAAGCCATGCTACAACGCCTAATCCAGAACCGACCTTGTACGCAGCATGTCATTCACTTGTAGGCCCTCCCCGGTGCCTGCGATAAGTGGCAACTAGCTGCCCAAAGATCAAAACTAAGAACCTCAGCAATGGCTTTGAGAAAGTTTCATGGAAATTTACAGGGGAAACCTATGAGAAACTCAAGAAGCCATTCAAACTTCACCATCCTTCAACATCCTTCAATCATACTTGGGGACATTGATTCTGCCATGTTTTGGTTTGTGGGACCCCGCCAGACATGATCCCACAACCACGGTCTTGTTAACCTTGAGCCTTAAGCAAGTGTAGTGTATCTGTATTTCCTCCCGTTTTCTTGAATGTGACTATCCTCCTGGTGGTATGCAGCAAATTTGACAAAAAAAGGAACACAATTCATTTGGACAAGCTTTTGGTCCAGCCCCTCAAGCACGAATCTTGAAGGGTTGCCGGCAAACTCAATTAGAACCCTAAGAACCCGAAAATCAAGTTGTGGTCATATGGTTCTCCTTGACAGTAGCAGAAAGAGGTATTCAAATCAGGAATTGCCAGTGTGTAGGATCTCACCGCATATGCTTTGCAGGCTTCCAGGGCCTCTTTTGATCCATTCACAGGCGCTTAAGCTGCTCCTGCACAGAGCTGCAATCGCCACCAAACATAGCAATGCCCCACGTCACCACACTTCCATCACCTAAGATGGCACAAAAGGCACGGTCTGTTCCTTGAAGTTGCTTCACATTCCTTAACTGATGTTGCACCTGTCTGCTATCAGCTCCATAGTCTGAATCACCCCAGGTAACAACAGATCCATCTGAAAGGATGGCAGCAAATGCCCGGTCAGTACTGCTGATGTCCACCACTTTTATCAGTTGACCTTGCACGGAACTGCTATCACCACCATGCACTCCATGCCCCCAGGTCACGACTGACCCATCTGTTTTTAAAGCAGCAAAAGCTGTACTGGTAGCATGGACGCTGCACACATCAGTGAGTTGATCCTGGACCTCAAGGTAGTCACCACCCATACCTGGATTGCCCCAGGCCACCACTGTTCCATTGCCAAGTAAGGCAGCAAAAGCCCATGCAGCAGCTCTAATGTCTTTGACGTTTTGAAGTTTATGAACGGTTTCTGCATATGGCACCCTCACATCCCCACCTAAAAACTCCACACCCCAGGCCACGACACCTCCTGTCTCAAGAATAGCTGCAAATGACTGGCGTGATGCCACAAATGACTGTGCTAGTATCACCTTCGGGTATACTTCCCCATGTGATAACTTTTCCATCCGACCTCACTGCTGCGAAAGCTTCCACGGTTCCTACCACACTGTGCACCTTGATCAAGTCAGCGTTTACAGCTGAGCTGTCACCACCACCTTCAGGATCTCCCCAAGTCATAACGGTACCATCTGAAAGAATGAGTGCTAAGGCACAACTTGTTGCAGACAGATCCACCACATCCAGATCAGATGCGACGTTTGGATATAATTTTTCATATTGTCCTCCCCAGTGTACCACTTGTCCATTGTTGGTGAGGGCAGCAAAGGATAAATCATTTATCAAACAGCTGTAGGCGGCTACAACCTTCTTAACATCTTTTAGTTGGTCTTGAACATCATTGCTATCACCTCCCTTACCTTCATGACCCCAAGTGATGACGCCACTATGGCACCACAAGGCAAAGGCACCACACGTCGAAACCAGCTGTGGCAATTGGACGATGGCACTCACGGGGGCCCAACCATCTATTCCTGCAGCTTCTAAGGTAAGCGATGGTTCTAAGCAATGGCCATGTCCATCAAATAGTTTCCTGTTTCACACTTCAAGCCAACTGCAGGCGGTTTCTTTCATGAGTTCGTAAAACACATACGAATACAATTGAAAGATATTGAAAGTATAGATGGAAAATTAAGAAAACTAAAGTTACAAGCGGAACGCCTTCTATTCCCTAAACACCAAGCGTCAAAAAGCCCTGCTGGAAAGCCTTCTGCGCTGCAATTTTCAAAAATCTCCAAACCTGTCGATCGTTTCGATACCGATAAAATACTCGAGGTTGATGGTAGCACAGGCTCGCACCGTCCACTGGGAAAAAAACTACATATGGCCAACTACATTGGATGACATTTTGGCCAACTGATGTCCATGCGCATGGCTTGAGCCAAGTGATACTTGGACATATCGCTTGAGATGCAGTGATTTGCTGTTTCTGCTTGGCATGTCCCTCACAATGCCCTGGAAAGTTCCGCATCTTCATAAGCTCACACACCTCCCAAAAGAAACATCCCATCATCTTCCATGTTCGACACAAATGCTGAACAGTGATGGTGGATGATTGACGACTAAATGACCACTAAATGCAGACCAAGGTCCCAAAGGACAGGAGTCCAAATGCCGCCAGTCCTTGGATTTGATGTTCAAAATCTATCTTCTGGAAATTTGTGAATCCCAAGAGCTTCAGCTTCACGTTGCGTCTTAGACTACTTCATGTGAATTGTTTTCATGTCACATTTCTCTACAAATTTGCGGGCCTTCACCAAGATCCCTCCAGGTCTAGGGCTTCCAAAGTACCAAATCAAGTTGAAGATCTTGAGTGCTTGTAGCATTGGGACATTGATTGCCAAGATCACATCTGATTCTGCTTGCTCCACGTTGAGTCACATTCAGTTTTTAGAAATTTGTGCGCTTGGTGTATCAACGATGGAGACGCTCAAGTCCTTTCAGAATAACATACCATGTTTATATACTGTAACTGTACAGTAATTATATATGTGCAACGGCTAATCCTTACACTCTCCGTTCGGAACTTTCGAAGAGTTGGGGTACCAAAATGTGCCAACTCCCAGTGTGATCATCCAAGAATCGTTGAAAGAAAGCACTGCTTTGGAGAGGGTCATCCCTCCAAATGCCATCAGGTGATTGAAGACACCCTGGCATCCACCGTGCAATGCCGGGTGATTCCAACCCTCTACAGCAGGGGTCGTGGATAAACTTTCACGTGGACTGTTGATAAAAGGAAGGTTCGTACTTAGTTAGAACATGTTAAAACAATGTAAAACGTGCTACGAGGGTCAACTGGGTCAGTTTTTGCATCATTTTGCCACCATGTTTGTATTCCACCCATGCCTATCACCCCTTCGTGGAAGCACTCCACCAGTGCTTGCCGCACGTCCTGTCGGAATCCATCTATGGCTATGGCTATAGGCATGATGAGAGAAGTAACTTCGGCCATGCACGGTATTTCCAAGATGATCAACCTAGGGTGTTTCCTGACATTGGAGTTTTTACTAATGACTCACATAGATCTTTCAATACAAGTGGAGGGTACAGAAAGGGATCTGGAAACCCATGCCAGCCATCCAGATTGGAAAGTTGACTCTGATGGACATCCAATTTAATTGATTTCAATTTTGTTATTTGATATTTGTGCGGTCACTGGCTTGAGGAGCCGTTGACGACTCGGACACAACAGCCGGACCATTGAGACCCTGACAGCATTGGAGAAGGCAACCGAGAAGTGCAACACCTTTGGGCGGAGTGATGCAGGACCCAGGAGCTTGGTGTCGATTCAATGTACATATGTTTTGAAGAATTAGTAAACAATCACAGCAATAAACAATTCACCCATACCTACATTGTCTCTTGGAAATGGGTGCACTGTTTTAACAATTCTTTAGCAGCATCATGAAGGTATAGAGGTTGGATGTGAGTGTTTCCTTCCATTGAGGGCAAGGCTGAAATCATCCAAATCCATTGCTTGGCTGCTTGGGACCCAATGGTATTTGTGGTATTCGAACGATTGATCCTTCAAAGAAAAACCCAAACCCTGGATTTGCTGATTTGCTTGGCCTTGCTATACTATGTTTTGTCCAACATCTAGCTTGTTGTACATGTTTTACTAACCAACTAATGGTTTAGTTGGATCTAACAAGTGTCAAAGGCAACTCAACACAGGAACACCTGCCGAGGCACGGCAAAGACCTGAAGCAAAAACCCAGGGCATAGCTGTGTCGACGCCATGGCTGACAGGTGGACTCTCAGGAAGGTGGGTTTTGTGCAAGAAGTTCATGACACGTTCACCCATACGGGGTCGGTTTCCTTCCAAATGGGAGGGATTTGACATTGTCAATGTTTCAATGTTGAAGATACTTCACAATTACTTGGCTTTTTTCAAAACCCCGGTCAAGACATGCAAAACAAATTCAGATCCTCTCATGTAATGTACAAAACAGAATCTTCCTCGATGATGGGTTGCCCTGTACAGTTGCCGGTTTCATCCAGATCTTGCGTGAACCCCTTTTATCACGGGACCAAATATCGTGAATGAAGACCATTCCATGATGTCACTGAGCCAAAATCGAGGCGGAAAGCGGCAAATTCATCAAGCCGCTGCGTCAAAGTCCTTCTAAAGTTCACCTAAGAAGAGCTTTAGAAGTGCCCGAAGAAGTTTCAAAAGTCCAACTGCATCAGATTGGGTGGGTCATGAGTCAAATCAGAATTATATAGTGCTCTATAAATCAAAAACACCTGCAGAGGTGACAGCGAACTGGTGGCTGTAAGTGGGACTCGTACTCTTTAGTGTTAGATGTTTCTTCTGACGATATATTATATAACATCTAACATCTTATAGTGAAACTTCACAAGGCATTCCCGATTCTACACTGAAGCTTTATATCAAAACACATTTGGTGGATCCAATCTCATTTTCAGCCTGCAGGAGCATCTTTGCTCTCCAACAATGTAGTGCTGTAAGCAATTCCCATCAGTTTGAACCAATAATGAACTTGCTCCGTCTTGCTCTCCACTATCCCGATTTCGCTTGCCATGGAGAAATCCTTTCCCAAAAGTGCTGACCCACCACAATTCTGAGGCACCTCATTCGAGCTTTCTGTTCCTGGAACAACTATGGCCAGGAAGAATGGTCAGATCTGTGACCTTGTCTTTTAAAATCTACCAGAGATACAACCCCCCAAATTTGAAGATAGATACCAAAAATATCTGAAAAAAAGGTTCGGAAAATGTATCCTTTCAAATCATTGGCTACTTTGGGATCTATGCTAAATTTCAGGCAGCCAGGGCCGAGTTCCAAATCGCAAATTCGGTCCTCTGCATTGTATTCGAAGGTGGCCCAATGTCCTTCAAAATAGGCCTGTCACATCAATACATTGACACAACAAGAACAGCCTGGCAGGATAAAATTCAATGCCATGGTCATCATCATCATCATCATCATCATCATCATCATCACCATCATCACCATCATCACCATCACCATCACCATCACCATCACCATCATCATCATCATCATCATCATCATCATCATCATCATCATCATCATCCACCCTCTTGATATCATATCAACGGGGCTGGCTCAAAGCTACCAAAGCTACAAATCATCGCAAAACCCTGCCCCAACATGATCAAAATACACCCTGAAGTCCAAACTCCTTTTCATTTGGCCATGTCTCTCAAACTCATTGGCGCTCTTCGCCAACGGAGTGCATACAAAACGGCCCTCTGGAGTGCAGGTGAAAAAACGGTGGAATAAGATACATAATATATGTATATGTGCAGGCATATGGCAAACAATTGGAAAATATCTTCAACAATGTTCCAATACAATTACCGTACATATTAATATTTGAACTAATGAATTATCTTTGAGAAAATGGACAATTCATAAATGAAGTTCATAACGATTCTCTACTTTCAACATCTTTAAGCCCAGTGGAATTTGAAGTGTACAAGGTTGATGGCCTGGCAAAACTTGAAGAACACTGAAGTAAAAACTAACATGGAACATGCTACATGACATAAAGACCATCATTCTTATAGATCAAAGTTTCAAGTCCTGAATATCTACAAAGCTTCTACGCGTTCTGGGGGTCATGAAGCCTATGTCAAGGATGAGTCCTGTTCGACCGCCTCTCCGCCCTGACCGGAGGAATTGCCGAATTGGTGACATTGGTGACTCGCCGCATCTTACCACCCGGAAAGGTGTGGAGTGTGGCCCTGGGTGCATTGAATAAAGCCAATATTCATATAAAGTTTATATCTAAGAAAAACCATTGATTCTAAAATGTTGTAATTTCGTACTGCTCATCTGCTACAACGCCTTGCACTCTTTCGCACTACTTTGTGGGGCCAGGCCATTTTAAACTTTGGTCTCCTGGATAGATCCAAGGATACCAAACCTGTCACAAGAACTACACCCCTGGTCCATGATGCACTAGCTCCATGGAAGCCAACTGAAGTTTTCTGTCAAGCTTCTGAGGTTCTTCAGATTCCTGAGTCTTGAACATCAAACTAGCACCATCCAGCAGCAGCTGTTGCAAATTTTCTGATGCAACTAGTGGGGGGAAGCGTGGGTCTCCAACGAAATACTCTCCGACTGAGGTAGTTTGTGAAAAGGGCTCCTTGCAAAGGAAGCAGCCCCAAATGTAAACCAACATCTGCAAATTGCAAAATAGATCTCTGGAATGTTGGCGCATAGACCCACGCAAGAACTCCGTTTTGCTTACACAATCCTCCCTATTTCAACCCATTCCCCACAAATGACACTCCAAGTCTCCACCTTTCTCTTCGCTCTTCGGCTTCGTCGGTTTGAAGCAAGTCAAAGCCTTGCCTTGTTTGGTCAAGGTGGTGGTTGCTGTTGTTTAAGACCCATAGTATCCATGTATGGTATATACCATACATGGATCCTATGGGAGAGGAAATGATTGCCGAATACCGTTGATTAAATAGGATGCCTGTTTCGGTTTCAACCAGACTGTCTAGACTTAGGAAGCGACGTCCAACCAAACTATTCCAAACTGGCAAGTCTATGCCTCCTCTTTTTGCAATTTGTAATGGAATGGATTCTAAATATTGTAAACTTCCGTTTGCACCACCACAATAACAAGCTGACTGCTCGCTACCAAAACCGGTAGTAATCTTGAAGTTGACCAACTTGTGCTTGATTTGGAGCACTCAGCCGTGAAAACTACATGCAACAGTCGTGTTTTCCCATCACCTTTGCAGTCTAAATCCCAAGCCTCTCGGCTTGTAAGCTATCCAATAAGCAACTGGCAGCACATGCCTGGACCAAATGTACCAGGAATCTTTGAATCTGTTGAGAAATGACATGTGATCTTAAATGGATTTAATGGCATTTCCGAAGACTCCACTTTCTGCTGAAACGCCAGTGTCTGTAAAGCCTCCGAAGCTCATCACTTTAAGAGAGAGTTCTGTTTTCCAACACAATCACTCCCTCTGATCATGCCCGGCGTGCCAGAACCGGAAGGCCAACCAAACCCAAGGCAAGCTGAAATGTCATCAAAACCTGGACCATTTGCGATTGCCAATCAATCTGGCATCAAAATGCTTTGAAGCATCTTTCTATACCAAAAATAAGTTTTGGGCTGCATTTTTTGGGTTTTCAATCATTGATGTTTCAGTATTTTCATTCATGTTCATGCTTCTGCACAAGGGCAGTTCAACACCTTCCAGAAAGTGCTTCCTGGGGCTTGGGGTCAAATTAAACAACTAAAACACATCATCAGTTGAACAAACCTCCTGCAACCTTGCCTTTTTCCGTGGCTTCCTTGTCACAACTGCGAGCCAAACATCATGCAAGGAGCTGAGATTCTTGAGATGGAAGTCTCACATACAAGGTCTTCCACCGTGAAGCTGTAATATGGGTACCTCAGTTTGAAAAGTCAGGGAAGCTTCAGCATAGGCCAATATTCAGAAGCTCCCCACTAAATGACTTTCACCTGCCCTTTAAACAGACCCTAAACTTTACATCCCCTTTGAGCCGTGTCAAATCACAATATCTCCACAACCCATTCAACCAGCTGGAGTTGTGAAGAGGTGCATCTTCTCCGCGACAACCATTTTACCTAATTCTTTCCTTGTTGAGAACGCATTTTTTCATATTCTTTCTATCCAGTTTTCTCTGCAACAGGTATCCATGTTGAGCTTCAGCTCTTGTCGTCACATGACATACATGACCAAGCTACAAACCTCATCGAAATACACAACCAAAGTGGAACATTCCCATATATTCTAATTGATTTCAAGTGTAGGTACCTCAAAAAAATCCTAAGAGGTTATGTACCCCCACATCCACCAACAATAAAACACACTAAACGAATCCAAATGAGCTGGTCAGCTTGTCTCGCTGGTGGATCCTGAAACCTAGTTGCAAATGCGCAGGCTCCAGAATGGCAAGAGCATCACGCAGTCCGGCATGCATGAGCCTCAGCTGTTGAAATGGGTTGGATGTTCTAACCAAAGATTGTGCAGGGCACGGGATTTGGTTGGGAAGCATCACCTGCCCAAACACATCCAAGCATTATAGACATCATTAAAACATCAAGGAGAACAATTCGGAATATCATTGGTCAAAGCCTGACTTGCCAGTCGAACTGTGCCGGAGCACAGCTTGCCTGTTTTCCCACTTTGCTCTCGAATCATGAGGAAAGACTCCCAAAAAGAGCCTTCAAAATCAAGGGACCGACCACAAACATCCAAAAGAAAGCTGTTTAAAAAACCATGTAAAAAATAGAAACAATTTTGCTGTACGCAAATGGAAGGAGACTGAATATTGTTGGATACCTCGGTGCTGGCACGGTATCCAAGCCAGGCAAGGAAAGCAAATTGATAGGCTGACTGAAATGGAACACATGTCCCGACCTGATGTCATCTTTGCATGATATCATCTCTGCTTGCCTCCCCCCCCATTGTGGCTGAATTGTTCTCTGCCTGCCAGGTGACATTTGTAGCATCCCAAACCGGGCAACTTCTTTGAATTGCCTCACCATAGGTGCCAACCCACCTCAACGATGGCCAAGGGATCGAACAGATCCAAACACAAAATCATAGTCACAGTTGGTCAGTACCGGTCCACTCCACAAGATGAAACAAATTCGAATGGATACGTAAACAAACAACCACCAAAATAACATGCGTAAAAGTCTTGGAAGACTACAACACGATACACAAATACAACATGTAGTCATGATAATAAGAGCCACAATCGCGGCAGGAGCACGCCGGATTACACATTGTGGCGGCATCTGGCCTTTTGGATTGAGAGGTTAGAGAGTAAGCAATGTACAAGTTGAATGCGTTGACACTGGTATACTGTAGATGCATATTATACGCCTTGCAAATCCACGTGCAAAAGAAGTGCACTTTACCTTGAAAAAAAAACATCAAACATCATCAAGCCACTCTTGCCATAGCGTGAAGTGATTCTCGATGACCTCGCGGCGATTCTGCCGTCAATGCCATGGGGTTCTGGAAACTCCATCGATGACGGGAAACAAACACTTCATATTTCAAACAACCCACCGAAACCATGGCACGCGATATGTACTGGGAGTCTTCCAACCAATGTCTGCATACTACGTAGGCATGATTAGGCATGCATGAAGCACGGCAAACTCACATCAGCTGCAACCACCAAAGTGCTGGGAATCATACCCACCGAATGCTTCTCTGGTTTTGCCCGCCTTCAAGTCATTTAAGGCAACGTTGGCACTCGCATCATCTAAGTACCTTGGAAAGTGCGGGTCTAACAGAGACACACGGAGTCACGGCTTAGAGTGACACAAAATGTACAGTACTTTACACCCATTTGTGATGTTTCCATCATCCCTTTGAGGTTTGTTGAAACAAACATATTCTTTATACTGTTTTCTTGGGAAGAGGCATGAGCCCAAAATCTTTTCGAAACTCCAAAACCTCCCGCTGACATTTCTTCAAAGGCACTGCCGCGTCAAGTTCACCTGCCCGGAACCGTGGCCGAACGCCAACTCGCTGTAACTCCTCAAGGCTGAAGGTTTTACTTTTTGTAGGGTTGGATGGAATTCCAATCTTCCAGATTGCAAATAACATATGCATACATATATGACACATGATAGCTATATATCTAACATTATCTAACATGGATATGATATGATTGGATCACAGCATTGCGAACCAAGGATCAAGGTCAACAACTCCGGAGTGGCACAGAAGGCAGAAGTCATGGTGGTAAAACCCACTTCGAAGGCAACCACCAAACTAACGGCCACCTGATCCCCGAATGGTTTGATGGCTTCCAAGCGGTTGGTGGAAGATGGTTGGATGCTTCATCCAAGTCTGATGTTGGAACATTAATTTCAGTTGTACACATATGTGATTAGAATAACTGATTATATATAATTTGGTGTGCAAACAAAAGTGTACAGAACGAACCCAATTTGGGGCTGGAGATTGAGAAGAGTATCCCCCTGCTGCCTTAGAAGTCTTGAGAGTTTTGACTTTGCAAAATGGATGATTGCGGTAGATAAGCGTCAAGGTTCACTAACAAGAATGGTGACGGCGTTGGTGCAAATAAAGTTGTTCAAGGAAAAAAGGATAAAAAGGGGGCACAACCGCCCACGGGGTAATGATATTTTCTATCACAATTGGGTCATGCTGCCTTTTGGGTTGGAAGCTATCAACCCATTTGTTTTTCAATCGGATTGGGTGGTTATTCCATCAGTGTGCGACATCTGAAAGTCCGACATGATGAAACTGCTCCAATCAAATACTGAATATGAATAAATCATATTATATAAAATATATCAAAATCATAAATTAAGCATATGTACATACAACATACATCATCACACAGTCTTCTCAATATTTTGTTTCTCAGTTTTGTTTCTCCCAGTTGGTAGGGACCCAAAACCTCTCAGAGCGCCATCTGTGATGTGTCGAGCCACGATGCTTGGAGAGATACAGCTGGCAGTTAGACAACCGATTTGACCTGAAACCCAGATGTTAGGGGAGGAGATGCTGGTTACATCTGCTGAACCTTGATATAGACATAAGGTAATGCTAAACTTATTGATCTCCCAAACTCTGGATACATGGAAGAGCACATCTTAACTTTCATACTCAGCGCCCACAGGGAAGGATTTGTGGTAGAATTCTTAGCACCAGTAAGAATGCATTGATTCCACTTGTTTCCCAACTCCGTGTTGCCTGTGTTTCTACTTTGGAGCCTGCCAGCTCTAGACATGATTCAACGGGAGCATGCACATCATCAGTTCAACGGGAGTTAACGGTTAACTATCCCATCAGTCCCAGCAGCAGCAATGGCATCTTCTAATGCATCTGGGCCCAGCGCATTCTGCAACACCAATCCTAGAATAAAAACTCGATGGGCCACTTGGATACTGACAAATGAACATGGTGGAAAAACCTGCCACTACCACAAAAACACCATCACTCAATCACTTAGCACATTTACCAAGCTTCAGCAAACACAGAGCGAAGTAGCAAAGCAAGAGCAAGCTCAGTGGCAGCAAAAAACCTCAGACATCTTTGGATAATCTGGGTGGCTGAATCAACGTCAGTGCTTGACATCTGAGAAAGCTGCGCAAGTGGTAGCTTGTCTCCAGGCAGGATCAAACCGGATCGGATGAGTCATAGCAGATTGGAAAGAAGTGGGAATCATGGTACTTGAATCTGCAAATCTGCATGTACAGAAATCTGGACCTGTATATAATACACATTGTATGAATCTATTGGTGCAAATATACGCACACATCAATATTCAATGACAATCATGACATGTTCAAGCTTTGAGATTAAGATGAAAACAAAATCATGTGCTTTGGAAAAATGCTTGCATAATTCTGTAACTTGGGATGCTGAATCCCCGGCGATACTGAACTCGCCGGCCACGATTTGACTGCCAAGTGGCTACAAAGCAAGATAGCTGCAATGGAGAAGAGGTCCTGGCTACTTATTAAAAAAAAGAACGCACGCAAAACAACGACCAGGTAGAAAAAAATGAACTCTGTCTTGAGTTAATCGCTGATTCTGCTAGTATTTTTTACAGGGAATTCTGCCAGGAGAATAAACGAGCAATGAAAGTGTCTTTGTCTTTATGAAGTTTCAATGACACATCGAGAGGTGTTTATTTATCACCCTACAAACGGAAGGGTTCCCACATCATCCCATATCATTTAAGAACTCCTGACAGCATCTTTTAAGGTTTCGCACATGGGGCTGACAAACCACGCATCTACATCTCCCATCATTGTTGAATGGGATGCTTCCCTACGTGCCAGCATAGCCAGGTTGAACAATGCTGATCTGATCATCCCGCCAGCAACTCAAGCAGTTCATGCCTGACTTCTGAGAGCATTTCCGGTTTGATGAAGGCACGGTCCAAATGTCTCCTGAAAGCAACAAGACGCGCAAGATCATCTGCCAGGAGAAGGTCTGCCATGTCTAATACTTTGACGCAGCAGGGGCTGAACAATGCTTCATCAGAAGTCATAATCCTGACGAACTCTGCCAAGAAATGCCTGTCAATGCATCGACAGACAGGCATAAGCTCGCTAAGCCCTTTCAATATCGTGCGAACAATTTGTTGCTCCTTGGCAACGCCCGCATGGTCCATCATGCGACGGGCGATGCGCAATCGCAATTCAGGCCACGGATAATTTTGATACAGAAGCTCTGCCGTCGACCAGAAAATTCTTGCTGGTGGTTCACCAGGTTGGTAGTCAAGGCCTTCAAGACAAACATCAATAAAATGGTGTACCAAGTCAGGTTGATACAACTGCCACCGGTGAAGGTTGTACATCCAGAAAACAAAACCTCGGCAACGTTCTGATGTTCGCAGCAAGTGCTCCCTAAGCAAGCGGCTTTGCGTTTGAACATTTTCAAGCTCTCGAATTTCTGGTTGTGAGCCCTTGTGAAAGTACTCCACAACTGGATGCACCTGCTTTTCAGAGGACGATGTTGGCAGAGAGTCGATGTCCACCAGCTTGAACAAATGGAATACCCAAGCCTTCGGACTTGCGAAGAAGCGAGAAACCGCTCGGACATCGAACATAGCCACTTCATCCACTGGGAGAAAGTCTAAAATTAGGGGGAACAACTCTGTTGGCAGGAATTCTGATCCATTCTCAGCACTGACATCTTGCAGTCCGATCAATTGAAGGAACCGACTTGATTTTTTCGCCTCTGGTTCGGAAGCGACATCTGGCGCTCCGGACTGTGTATCCATGTCGGAAGCTGTAGGGGACGCCTTGTTTAGCGACTCAACATCACCAGCAAATCTCCTACTAGAGGCCGTCGTCCAAATCAACGGTTCTGGTCGCTCCTCCTCAGCTGTCTTCCAAGCTGCCGCATATAAATTGGGACACTGTTCCTGACTCTCAGCATCTGAAGGGCCATCTGCTCGAACGTCCTTGGCCTTCAAATTGTTGCTGTCTCGAGGTGTCATGGGCAAATCCGTGGGAGGAAGGAATTGGCCACTGTCAGTAGCATGGACTTCCACATCACATTCTGGAATTCCAAAGCTCTTCCACCGGAGCACAGTCTCCTCCAAGACATCCTTCAGACTTTTTAGGGATGTCCGATGCAAGGTGTTGGCGTTTTCCAACTCTGCGCTGAGCATCTTACATCTTTCTCGCTGCTCTTGCGATTCTTTCTCAAGCTGAGAAACCTTCAAACTGTGCAAATACAAACATGTCAATAAGAGCTCCAGAAATGCCAAATATGCACGTTGCTCGCGTTGCTCGTGAAACCAGCGCCAGTTTCCCTGCAACGGTTGTATCATGGCGTGCTGGCCACAGGCAACCTCGACATCTGCAGATTGTGAGCGGAGCACACTCTCCTCGGGAAAGTTCGGAACATCGTCTGACGTGTCCCCAATGATGTACTCATCCATCTGGGACAAGGTGGATGCACTTGAGTCACTTGAGCCTTCCCACGGCATCCATCCAAACTGAAACCCATTTGCATCCTCTGCCTCGTGCTCACTGATCATCATTGATCTCTTTGCTCAAATCGAAGCAAAACCCCGAAACATTTGTTCCAAGTCCTGGTTTTCCTTTATCTTCTCCATCAAAAAACTACGAAGGGTCCCAACTATCACTACTATCGCAATCATTCGTGGGGTAGTTCAATGTCCTGAAAGCTAGCTGAAGCACTTAGTGACCTTGTGCATTCCGAGGGTCTTTCATCCTTTGCATCAACCACTGAGGCATGCCATCCAATTGCCGCAAGGTCACCAGTGCAGCCTCCTTGGGAGGCACCGTGGGGAACGTGATTTTTTCAGGTCTGAACATCTCAAGTTTTCAGGACTTACACCGGTGAAGGTCAACATATAAACATTGTTGATGATCATTTTCTGAAGATATGCGCATGTTCTGAAGGTTCAGGGAATCCCACAACCCATTGTGATGATGAACCAAGCTGGGTGCGAAGTGAACCTTTCTGCAAGCCACGTGGTATTTGCTGGCAAGCAGCTCTCATCCCTTGCCCCCAAGAATTGTTCAAATGAGGTCAGCGTGTTTCCTTTCCAGCCTGTCCAACCCTTGTACGTTTCTCACCTATCTTTTGTAAACCTAGATACGGACATTACAATGATTAAATTCGAAATGACATAACCAAACCATCATCAACCTTCCCTCATTTTTTACCACTGCCAAGTGCTCCTTTGTATCCTGCGCTTCCATCTTCCTCTCTCTCACCGACTCTCCCAGAAACTCGTGGGTGGCATTGGGACATTCGGTGTAGAGTCGATCCTGGTGGGTTTCACCATAAGGAGGGGGTCCCACTGAGTCAATTGGGATGTTTTCTTTTAAGGGCTACAACTTCTTTGTTTGAGATTTTGGATTTAGGAAGGCATGGATGGATTGATTGATTGATTGATTGATTGATTGAAGGGCAGTTGAATAGAGATCGCTTGATTGAGATCCAGCCATGTCATAGGATGCCATGCGTCAGAAACATCCCCGTCCCGTGATGTCAGCAGGTTAACATGTCTGCAACAACACGACTCACCCCAGCAACACTTGCTTTCGATATCTTTAACTTTGCTGTTGCTTCGCAAAAGCTGACACAAGGAACATGACTTAGGAAATGACCTCCATTTGTCAACTGGAAAATCATCCAGAAGCCCCATGAACTCGCTAGATTTTTGATTGATATATCAACAGAGTGCAGGCATTCACCCACCCACCCGGTCCAGGTTGTGTTGGAAGGAGCCACTGCCGATTTTTAATGCCTCTGCCATGTCCTCAGCACGAGGCTGCGACAATTTCACCAAGGTTCAGGAAGTGGTTCAGTGACTTCGCCATCCTGTGATACCGCCCATCATTCAATATGATCGGATGGGGTTTCCGATCTCCAGGTGGTTCGATGCGATAGTTCCCAGCGTTTACCGTCTAGCCAAAGAACAGCCCACGCAGCAACCCTCTAGATAGGACTGCTGGTGAAACAAATCCTCCACCAACTGGCATTCAAAAAACTCGTTGAAACCCATGAGCACTTGGATGTTTTCTGCATCAACTGGTGCAGGATTTCTTCCATCACCAGTAGACCCAAAGAACAAGCAAACACAAACACGCATGTCTGAAGAATGTCAGCTAGCATTAGTATGTGTCCACGAAGTGTATAACGATATAGGTGGAATCTCATAGCAAAGGGTCATCTTAGAGGTCCTCGATTCATCCTGTCACAAACCAGAACCCATCCAAATTTCTCTGGAAATGAATGATTTCAGCAGGAAATCCATAGATCCACACCCCAACCATTCCAGTCTTCCAATGCACCTGAACGTCCTGCAGTTCTACCGCCAAATCTGACACCATTCCGGCCGCTTGTCCCCAAATGGTGAAACTGCTATAGAGGCCACTGGCGGCATAGCCAGCCAGATTCCTCAGGGCATACCCTTGTAGCAAAGCTAGCATCTTGAAATCTCGTGCAGAATCGGGTGTTTTGAAACATACATGAAAACATGGAAAGGCCTTCACAATGATGGTAAAAAATGGAACGGTCTCTTTCTCTTTCAGCTCAAAATTGTGTACATGACTTCTAAACTAAGCACCCCTGTCCCAGCTCCAAAGAAAAGTACTTCCAATGGCAAGTGCTCTTGATAACTTTCACGCTTTGGTGTCACTTTGGAATCAATCAATGAATTCCGTTGACCAACAGATAGCCTGCAAAGCATGACAACATCTCAAAAATAATTCAATATCGATGTGTATGACACATCAGTCTAAATCATTACATCTGACATCTGCATGTAACTCATTTTTATTCTACAAAGTTGGAATTGGCAATCAAAGATCACATCTTCAACAATTTGAGAATGCCCTGCCACATCCCTCCACCACTATCACTGCACCGAGAATCAGCACTAAAAGCAGCAAAAAAATAATACATGGAGATGTCTGATGATGCGCTCCTTAGGTCGTGATGATGGAGTGAGTTTACCACATGGCACCATCTGATGAAGCTGTTTGTTTTTTTCATTTTTGGGTTACCCCTCAAAGCAACATTTGAAATATATGTAGGAAATATGGAGATGTGACTTGGATCTTCTGAGATTTTTTTCAGTTTCACAAAATTTCCTTTCATTGCTTCACAACGCCAAAGCCACGGATGTGTACCTTGCAAATGATGATCAGCGTCAGAATGGAGACCCCAACACCAACCTGAAGAGTATTTTCAGGGTTATACCATGACATACTTGAGATGCAGGTATAGCCTTTAGAGCTCATGAGGAGATGTCCATGCAAAATACCACAAGGTGATGAGTTTTTGCAATACAGTATTCAACTCCCAAGCTTTTTTTTTTTCGAACTCCGCGCCAGGATCATCATATCGAGGTACCAAAATCACCAGGCCAGACAACTTGAAGCTCTGTGTCAGGAACATCTCCTTGGTGAAGGCGATACATAGCAATAAATGGAACAACATCCAACCAAACAGGTAACTGACCATGAGTGATCTGAATAAAGATGAACCCCAACTTGATTGAGTGAACCCTGACCCTTTTTGCGAAGGTTGATAAGACTGAGATTGTTTAAGCTTCCACATGAAGATGTGGGGGTGACAGGTTTCCCAGCGTGGTTTCCGCTTTTCACACCCCAGAACATGGGAAGGTAGGGAATCTCAGATTGCAAGTGGTGACACTCCGGATACTCCAACCTGCAGAACCAACCTGTCCAAGATGCCCATTCACCATGAGCAGCATCTGCTGGTGGGAACTCTGCAACATTCGCCCAAATCGCTGGCGGCATGGCAGACTTGAGCGGTGTAAGCTTGACTACGGATGCTTTGGCAAACCTATGTGAGGCGGAGTTGTTGGTCAGCTGGTCTGTAGAAGGTTTTTTTTAAATATCTTGTTAACTGGCACTGGCAAGGGGGTCAGCATCTAAAAAGTCCCTTCCCCATCCTTCCTCAAAATACCATGGACAGTGTGTAAGCTGATGGGGCTTAAGGCCATGAGCTTGCGATAGGCAACACGGTGCTGGCATCACTCCATAGCACATCTATCGGAAGCCCTGCTCGACAAAAGACAGCTAAGCCCAAGGAATTTCGGTTGGCAAAAAGTAACATGAGCAGGAATTGAGGAGAAACAAATCCCTGTGAAAAGCCTGTCTTAGCATAAAATATACAGGGACAGGAATTCGATCAATCTTTCCAAATGAGAACCAGAGTGTTGAGTAGACTCATTCAACTGAATGTTGAGTGAATGTCCACATGCATCTTGTACCGTAATCACTCAGCCGGGTTCAAACTTGATGGATTGCTTGAACTGATGGATCTCCAATTTTTCCACGTGCACATAAAATCTCCAAGCGGCATTGGTATATCTACGGGTAGGTCCATGTAGGTTCTTTTCTTCCATCATTCTGAATTCAGGTACTCTTTCCTTGCTGTTTTTTCCACATGTTCATCCCTCATGAGGCACCATTGTGGGGAGCTTACCAAACTCCAAGCCACTTGGCTTTCAGGCACCTGAAAGTCTTCAGCATCCCACACCTCTTTTCCCATGACCTGCGGTGGTCTGAGGATATCCGAGGGGCATGTATTAGGTGCATCCCCTGTCCCACAGAGAGTGAAGATTTGTAAGGGACCTTTGCGAAAAGTGGATAAAGTATTATCTGACTTTTGGTGGCTTGGGTATATTCAAGCATGAAATTCTGAAAGCCTTTCCCAAGCATTCCCACGCCACAGATCTTTTGCAGTATGTATATACATGTATATACCACACTTAGCTCCGCATGAAACAGCTTCTCCGCGTCCCAATTTTCTCCAAAATCACAATACCGTGAGATGCGTTTCTCAAGTTTTCTGACCATTCCTTGAATGCTTCACACTTCCTGGACTCATCGGGTGGCCTCTTTAAAGTGGCTCTTCACTGCCTCATCATCTCGCAGTTTTGCCAGATCAATCCTTGAGAGCGCTGTTGTCAAGGAGCATAGGCATAGGTTTAAAGTTTAAAGGGTGTCACTGCACCTACATGAAATGAGAGAATCATCACTATCACTCTCTGCGTACATATAGATATTATGTATATTTGACTTTGACAACGCATGACAATTCTATACTTTCTGGAGGGCCAGCTGATGCACCACCATGAAGTGCCAGTTGAAGTGAAATGGATTTCCTTTTTCAAGGCAGTTCTGACTATACAGTAAACGGTACATCCCGAATTTGTCAAGATGAGGGTTTAAGGTTCTCCCCAGCCAGTCTGATGCTCTTCACTCAAACATCATCAAGAGAATGGTGGGGACAAGCTCTATCCTCCCTCAAACGCGCATGGACATGAAAAGAGGTTCCTGCAAACCATATCTTCATTTCCAAAAAAAGTTTCTTATATAGTTTGTGATCCAAAATTCTATAGTACGTTTCCTGCTTCAATGAGATTGGGAGGTATTTATGGGTGTTTCCGAAAATAGTGGGTTTTCCCCCCAAATCATCCATTTGAATAGGGTTTTCTATTATAAACCATCCATTTTGGGGTGTTTCCCTATTTTTGGAAACACCTTTATATATCTTCTCCAATATCCAACTCTAGCCCTTTCGAAGAGGAGCAACCAAGGCTGAGGTGCCCCAACCATGTCCCTGCTTCTTCTCCACCTGGTGGGGATAAGGTGATACAAGGTGCACATGAAGGGTGAATATGGGTGAATCACGAAGTTACAAAAAAACTTATAACCCAAACACAGAAATCACACTGAAGAAATGCATAGAAATGCCATCACAAGCGGAAATCGAGCTTCTCATCACTATTTTTTTTTGTGGGGGGGGGGGGAGGGAGGCTACAACATTCCAGCAAGCTGAGATAAATCTCAATAAAACCCACGGTTTATAGTAGTTACAAGCAAATTATCTTCACCCAAATCTCTGTTTTTCCTCTTGGGTGTTATGATACTCATGGTGAAACACATCAACGGCCATTGCGCGGTGCCCGCTTCGCCAGCAAGGCAGCGGCCGGTTCACCAGCAGAGCCCCACAGGGCTGTAGCAAAGTCACCAGACTGCCACTGAGGAGGCTGCAGTAACAAGGCACAAAAACGACTGGGATCACAAGGTGCATCTATACCCAATAATGCCAAAATGACTTGTGCTACCATACTGGCAGGGATTGTAAGATTCATCCCTTCCAGATATGCATGTAAAGCTCTTCTGGAAACTTGATGTGAACTGAAGTGTTGGACCTCTTTCTCGATTGCCACAGGCATTGATAAGCGCTCTTTGGCATTGCCTTTCCAAATGTTGCGCACCACTTGTTGCAGCTCAAGGACCTTGCAGAAAAGGCTCACACAAACAGAAGGTAAATCATAGTGTTCAAAGAATCTTCTCAAACCCACCAACTTGGAACTGGTGATATCTTCAATCACCTTCTCCGCCAAGGAGAGTTCTGAGGAGGACTCCAATAAACGATTCTCTTTTTCTGCATTCAGTCCGTGAGCTTCCTGGAGATCAGCTTTGGCTTTCTGAAGCTCTTGCTCAAATCGATGATTTTCAGCCTTCAGTTCTCGAAAGTCTGCAGCTAGCTTGCTAAAGTGACTTTCCAACTCATCTTGTCTTGTCTGGCTCTCAAATTGCTTCACAAATGACTCCTTCAAGCGCTTCTGCAGCTCCTTCACCTGGTCCTGTGAGGCGGCGAGCTCCGCTTCTAACGCTTGCACTCGTGCCCGTTCGGATTGCAGCAAGCTGTCCGTGTCCACGCGGCGATCGTGAAGTCGCCCCAAGTTTTCTTGAAGCTCGAGGACTGAATTTTGATGATGCGCCAGTTGATGATGATGTTCATCTTTATACCTCTGGCGCAAGGCCAAAGCAGCTCCTCGTCGCCAGAGACCAAAGACCTTCTTCTGCCACAACCAGCGCCATGCAGCACCGCTGAGGCCACTCTTGGGTGAGGCTGTTTCTTTGAGCGCCGGTCTTCTCCAAACTTGCTGCCGACCCAATCGGAAGGCATGGAGCACCTTGCTCTTCAGCACCTTGTCTTGATGATGTTTCAAAACACCCCAAAAAGAGTCCAAGTGCTGCGTCACCTTGTGGCGCTTCTTGGCCAATGCATCTGACAACTTCGCGGCCTCAAATCTGGAAAGGATCAAATCTTCACGGGTGCGGTGCAGTTCCTCACTCAAATTGAGTGTGCTGCTACTCAGCACGGACAGCATCGGATCTGGGATCCCGCTCTGCACAAACAAGGGGCAATTCCTCTTGGGCCAAGGTTGCGCAAACACCTTGGATATGCTGGTCCCCCATCATGTGATACACGCCAAAAAACTAAGATGACATTGGAAATCACCATCTTCAATAGGAAATACATCTTCAAATGGTGGATTTTCCATTGTCATGTTAGTTTTCGGGGGTGTATCATTTCTCACTGAGGTTCTGGCTGAAGATGGGTTCCAAGACCTCTTCGAGGGTGATGAATTTGAACCTCCGTGCAGTCACAACCCAAGTGGTTGTGTCAAAAGCAATGAAGTGACCATATGAAACACACGTTTGATTGATGTCCGTGACATGCAAATTCCTTTCATACTACTGTACCTTCGAATTTTATCCACTCTATTCCCCTCTAACATCATCTCTAAACAAGAAGTGGGAAGGTCCTTACTACTCGTACCTACCTATCTATCTATCTATCTACCTACCTACCTATCTATCTATCTGTCCATTTATCCATCTTTTACATATTTCATCATATTTCACATACATGTACTGCAAATTGAAACTGACTTCTATGCATCGCCCTCTCCGTAAACGCAGAGCTGGCCAATCTTCTCTGGTGGATTCCTGATCATCCACCATCTGAGATTCCTCACATGCTCTGAAAGTCCACGAACAGGAAATCCAAGACTCTTTCCTGCAGCTGCTATGGACCATCGGGGGGCAGTCAATAAAAATCAGATGTGACCGCAACCAAAAACGTGAAGCATGCAACATTCCAAGAAACTTTTGAACCAGGAATAACTAAACCTTAACATTTAAAACTATGATACAATACAAATAGCAAAGAATACATGTAGTAAATTCATAAAAGACAGTAAGAAGTAGCTTAACGTACACTACATTCAGATTCATATTATCAGGTACTGTATATATAGTTTGATTTTGGGGCATAGATTTACTGAAATCATCAGAAATCAAGGAGTTGCAAGAGGGCATGGGCCGAAACACAAACAAAAGCCATGGTGCAAAACTATCTTTCCAAGAAATTACTGTACAGTACGGTTCTGCATCGTTATGCGAATTTGCACATTAGAATGTGTAGTGAGTCTATCCTGATTTCAGGCCACGATATCATGTTCAGTCATACCTGCTCTGAAGCTTTTCATCAATTTCTTGAAACAAAATCAAATTCGCAGATCACTTGTCTATCAAATAACTTCATGACATGTGTACCACATCCGCGACCAAAACGAATGTACTGAATCAATCTCTCAGTGACTCTGTATGCTGATGCACGGCAACGTCTCAGCCATATATGAAACTCTATTCTCCGCAAAGATTGTCTGTCCTCAGCATCCTCCAGGAAGGGGACAACCTAAGGAATCTGATTTTGGCGTTCTTAAGGTCTGATTTAATTATGCGGCACAAATGGGATGTTTAACAAACGAATCACACGCACACACATTGTTACATAGATGTAGTTTGTGTCTAGTTAGTAATTACATATATAGTTTATAGTTTTTGATGCATACACATAAAAATCAAACAACATATGCAGCCAATCTACAGTACTGTAAATATAGATTCTAAAAAGTCAATGCGAAAAAATCCGAATGCTTGTGAAGTGGATAACTTTCAAGTGAACTTGGCAATGTTGTCAATTTGCACCTTCAAGGCCCGTCAAAAGCGAAAATGCATAAGATGCAGCAATGACATGAAGATGGAGCAAGTGCCAAGTAACCTGGGATGCCACCTTCCCAAGTCAGGGGGTCCCGAACTCTCAAATGAGATGGAGGAAAGAAAGCTAGGTATTGCCTTAGCACCGTTAGCTTTCTATTTCCAGGTGATCTGTCTGACAATGGAATTCAAAATTGCTACGTTGCTGCGTGTTTGCATTCTTTATTGGACTTCACGTTGTCAGTGAAACTTTATCTGGTGAAATGTAAGGGGGAAAATCTTCAAAAGCCATATGAAAAAGCTGCTGGCCAGAACCTTGGGCTGAAAGATCCTTTCAACCTTGAAGGGCTAACCTACAAACTCACCCAAATAACACCCTGAGCAAACTGCGCAGACTTATGAAAAAAGCGTGAGAAAACCCAAACTGCTTCAACTGGCCTTCGTTTTTTCTACTGGTGACTGCCAGGATCAGTGAAATGCCCAGTTTGGAGGCCAGGCCCTCGTTGGCTCGCAGATTCAAAGCGAAGCCTGAGCTGCGAGCCGTACAAATAGCACCAGGATCCACCACTGTGGCGTGAGTTTTGGTCCCTGTTGAAATGGCACGACCGAAACAAACCCATAAGGAAACCTACCTTGACGGTCCCCGGACTCCCACCATCCCAAGGTTTGACCATACGAGCAAATAGGTGTCCAAGATTGCACCCCCCGCACTACTGCGCCGCTCAATGTCCTGTATTACTATATACCCAAGCTGTGCCTGCTTCCGCACCTGCCTGCCTGCACCTGCTCTGGGGCCACCCAACGCACCTTCGCATGTGGGGCTGGCCTGGTGCTCAGCTGGAGGGTCATATTGGATGTTTAACCTGATGTGCAGGTCCCTACTAATAACATGTCCCTACTAATACAGTCTCCACCTTTCAATGGTGATCCATTTCTGCAGTTGGAAAAAAGTAGCCAGAGATTTAGCCAGGGAGATAAAGAGCGAAGCCTTTGAAATGGTACAAGAAGTCATCTCAACATATCACTTAGTACTTCTGGTCACTTTCTACCATCCTCTTTGTAGCTTTGGTACGTTTACCACTACAAGCTCACTTTCCTTAGTCCTTCCCCCACCTTGGTGACGAAGTTGACACTTTCCGCCTGACAACAAGGTGTTTGACACAGGTGCGTTTGGATGCCAGGTGATGATCATGATAGGATCATGCTGATGACAACAACCACAAAGATTGATTCATGTATTAAATGATGATTCCATAACGCAAGGTCCCTTCATCCTGCAATATGGAGGCAGGAAAGTTGATGATGTTTGAAAACATCCACCCCCGGTCTCCCAGGATCACCTTCTGCCCCTTGTTGGCAGGGGCCATTCCTTAACAAGAACACAAAGGCAGGAGAAATGATACCACCTGCTTGTGGATGGACCTGTAGGAAGTATCTCATATGAGCTGTTGTCGAAACCTCTATTAACCCTTAATGCCATCCAACATTTGAGGTTTCCCATCGCTTTTTCAACTTTCGGCGTTTTAAGGATTTGGGGGTATCGTTCAATGGTGTTGTATACATGAGCACTCACAGTCTTTTTTTTTCATGTGGCTTCTTCTTCATCCTCAGTGCATGAGGAGCTGCTACTGTCACTGCTGCTAGTAGTACGGAGTAGTGCTGGACTAATAGTTTGTAGTACGGAGTAGTACTGGTGTAGTACTTTGTAGTACGGAGTAGTACTGGAGTAGTACTTTGTAGTACAGAGTAGTACTGGATTAGTACTTTGTAGTACGGAGTAGTACTGGAGTAGTACTTTGTAGTACGGAGTAGTACTGGAGTAGTACTTTGTAGTACAGAGTAGTACTGGAGTAGTACTTTGTAGTACGGAGTAGAACTGGCGTAGTACTTTGTAGTACGGAGTAGTTCTGGACTGGTACTTTGTAGTACGGAGCAGTACTGGAGTAGTACTTTGTAGTACAGAGTAGTACTGGAGTAGTACGGAGCAGTACTGGAGTAGCTTGGGCATCGCTTGGGGTATCGCTTGGTATCGCTTTGGGTATCGCTCCAGCAGACGGGTAGTCTGCGAGATTCTATGGTGTAGCACTTTGTACTACACGGTAGTTCTGGAGGAGTACCTTGCAGTACAGGGTAGTACACTTAAATAATACTGTGAGGAACAGACTAACTAACTCGTATACTTTGAACCAAACACTCAGCGTGCGTGCAGCCGTAACTGAAATATCAAATTCATAATTCATATAACAATCCACACAATCATATTATAGATGAATCTAAGAGGGGGTATCGCTTTTGAGGTTTCCCATCGCTTTACAAGGTTTTGGCATCCTATGACCAGACACAAGAAGAATCCTTCATCCAAGGTTTAGATCATCGCTCATATAGTAATTCAATTGGTAGGTGCTCAGCTCCCGAATGCAGTTTAAGCAAACCGGTGTAGTGGATGGTCAACTGATACGTTCAATCGTGTTTACAGTCCTGACTAGCTTGGCAATATGCACTGCAAGCACAGTCTGATACGGTACAGGTCCAGGACACAGGTGTACCTCTATGGATTTTTCGTTGCATCACAAAAATGGATCCATACTCACAGCCATGCGCATCTCCACACTAGGAGGCCGCACGAACTTCGCTACCTGGCAACAGGACTGTGAACCCTTACCAACAAGCAATGCAAAACTTTCAAAGTTTTAAACCTTTTGGAAGAGCAAGTCGCCCACCAGAAGGCCTTCAGCACCAGCATTCTTCGCCTTGTGTGGGTCGAAAGCCATATTCAGGCCACCAGCACGACCTGCAGCACCGTTGCTTGGAGGATGTTTCCCAGCACTGGCATAAAGAACGGTTTCAACTTGCAATACATAACCCTAGCCTATTAAAAAAATATCTCCATATTCATCCATATTCCATATTAAATGCAAAAAAACATGATCATGCAACGTGACATTAAAGTATCACCCTCTTCAGAATTGACAATGGAATGGCAGCTGTCTATGCGCCGGCTACAGCATCATCAACAAAAAGGTGAGACTGCCATGTGCATCTATAGCGTACTTTGAAACAAATCGACCTGGAAACTTCTCAACGCCACCAAGAAGCAAGATTCCCTGGTTGTTTTGGTACGTTTTTGGCGCACCTGCTGCTGCACCTCGTTTGTCTCCACGCGCTTTGGAACCCATCTTTCGGATACGACACATGTTGTTCACCTGTGAATCACAGGCTTTGTGGCTATACCATCATCGTGATGAGTTGGGTGTTTTTCTAGAATTCAAGGGAGGCATGGAATTGAGTGGATCTGCATGATGCATTGGTGATTGATGTCCTTTTAGTTTTACGAACACTTGGACCCTTTTTTGCGCATTAGTCAAACTGAGGCAAAACGATTCTGGAATACTTGAACCTATACAAACATCTATGCACAGAATATGGCTAGTCTAAAGTATGAAACCAAATGCATAATCAACCCTCACCGTTCTTGCACCAAATTCCTGACCTGCACATGCTCTCTTCCACCTGTTGTATCTTTTTGTTGTGGCCTCGGGCAGCCACCAAAGAGCTAACTTGGTGCTAGCGAAGAAGGCTTGGAAGTTGCTGTCAGGATCATCACCTCAGCAGATTCCAATAAATGAGATGGCTGAGATTGGCAGGCGCCAGCCATCACTCCTTCAACGGTTGTGAGTTCCTCATAATAAGTGAATCATTGGCAAAGGTCAAAGGTCCCGTGAATTTCATTGTCCATGTTCTCACCCTATTATCTTCTTGCAAGCTCTCAACAAGCAAAGCAGTTTCCAAGTAAACGGTGCGGAAAACCTACAGTAGCCAGTGTCATGTACCTAGCCATGGGCCAACGGACTTACATGTTGATTCAGTGCCAAAACACCAAAAAATAGAAACCCTTGTCTTGTGCCCGTTAGCTGCACGTAGCAGCACAATGATATAACGCAACCGGTGGAGCACAAGATCGACATACCTCCAAGCTTCAGCCAAGGTACTCCTGGAGTGTACCACTACCCGTCGTCCCAGGCCTTCAAGCACATGGGATTGACAAGCTACTGGCGGTTTGAAGGCCGAAAGACTCATCCCTGCGTTCTATGCATCACGGTCCAAGATTGTTCATGGCTTAAGCTGCTCATACATCCTAGAGTGCGGCCAAGACTTTGAAAGTCAACACATACACGAAATATCACTCCTCAAGAGGATATTCGTCTAGCAGCCGAGTGTGCATGTGTTTGAATTGTGAATTGTGAATCGTCCTTTCCACTCAAAGACTTTATGTACTGTAAATGCCTGTATCTGCTTATATGCTAGCTACAGTGGCTTTTCCATTGACTCTTGTAATCATCCCCCTAAAATTGCTCATTCATCCAAGCCACTTCGGACAAAGCATTCCGGATGTCCCAAAGGTGTCATCATGAACCTCAAGATGCAAAGCTGAAAAGCCTGTATATATATATATACATACACATTTCATCACATTCCTAAATTATGTAATGCCTCGCGAAATCCTCCATGCTGATGGTTATGGCAGTTGTGGTTGTGAGTTATGGGTGGTATTTTGTGGTTGTGGTTGCTCCTTCTGCCACAACTTTGCATTTCCCTGGTGCCCCAGGCTCTTTTGGCACTTCCACTCGCGGTGCTGATCGTGGCTTCTGACCAGCCTTGCGCTTCCTCCAGCGACACTAGCAGCAAATGTCTCAGACATTGCAGTACAACAAGCAGACCCAGGAGCAATGAAGAATGCCATTTCTCTCATCATGCAATGTTAGCAAAAGATCTGGAGACACAAATCCAAATGAAAAGTTCTGAGCATATTCAAGGAGATTCCTTTTAGGCAAAAAACAAGATGACTTTCAGGCCTTCCCGCTTATGACATGTTGACATGTTGAAATCCAAAAGTTTCCAATGCCTGCTCGCCACATGACGCTGGAGGTCGTAGGTTTCTCTCCTCAGCGCCCAGCATGTTTCAAGATTGGTCGAGCACTTCTTCGTTTAGCCAATGACTTTGAAAATGGGGCGATACTTTTCTCCCATAATTAGTAGGAAACCACTGCAGCCATAGCCCCTGATGCCCCTTTTAAATCAGTGAGTAGATGTGATATCATTACTGGCCACTACCTGTCCAAAGGTTATGGCCATTCCACTTCTCAAATTAATATGTTTCATAATAAGATGCCTGCCTCCAAACGATCCACCACTTTGGCTGCCCCAACTTGATTGGGTTTGTTACCACTTCATAGGCAATGTTCAGTAAGCGGATCTTCTCCTTGACTCATTTGACCATGCACTAGTCTTAAGCGACCTCTCTTGCCAGGGTTTCATATTTCCTCAGTGTGAATGGAATGTGATGCATCAAGTGGGCTACACCATTTTGCTGGGCCCCTCTCTTCGGAGTAGATTTCGTTCGGACTGATTATCTTGACTAGACCCTGGAAATTGAGGTTTTTAAGTGCAAAACAAAGTTGAAGGTATGAAGGAGGGTAATCCCATATGTCTTGTCCTCTGCTGTTTCTCGATCAGCTGGATTTCGATCTGGATGCCACTGTAGAACCAAGCGGCCTTGGCTGGAACACTGTGAGCTCTAGGGCGTATCGTTGGCATCACTTGCAGAAATAGCACAGGGATTTGTGGAAAATGACTGGACAAAAACCAAGGTGGTGCACCCGTAACCGCAGGTCCAACGAGGAACCTGTCAATGGTATGGTATGGTTGAATTCATTAAGAAATGGTGGGAAGAAACTGTACATCCCTGTATCTCTCCATGACATCTCCTTTATTGCCCAAACCTTCCTTGACCCCAGCTTACCAAGGCACGGTATGCCTTTTTGATGGTCACTTCATCCGCATCCTGTCATGCCATGAATCGACCATTGGACCATGGTATATGGTGTGTTATACCCATCATGGGGGCCAGGTGCCTCGTGGATTTCAAGCACCCCGTAGTGATCGGGCAAGGGCTTGCGAGCCATTCCTGGACCATCCGTGGGTGCAAGGAACTGTCAATGGACCGGTGATGCGCAACTAAAATATACACACACATATATATCTATATATATACATGTATATAATCAAATATCATAAATGTACAGTACAAATCCATCCAAACCCGTACTTGCTTTTTTTGGGTGCTCTATGGTGCTTTGCATCTTTGTTTGTACTACCAACTCCTGCGGCAAGTCTTCCATCAACACAGCCAAAATAGGGATTTGTAACACTCACTGGGGAAGGCACATTCAGTACGCCATTCTCAAGAAATGTCTGCAACATGTCCAAAATACAATTTCCTGGTGACTAAGTGGCCACAACAAAGGGCCCACCAATGAGATGCGCAATCTGCGGCCTTGTAGTCTATGTGCAGCGCTGCGATGGCATTTTCTCAAGATCAAAGATGAACTTGTTTGGAACTTTGACAGCTGACAGTTCCCTAATACTCCTATATGGATACGGGCAACTGCTGGCACTAAATCAATCAAGTTGTGTATCAGCCAATTGGACCTAATGATGGTTCAGCAGGCTTTTGAAATGGACAGTGCTGGGCCTACTTCCCATATGGAACTGAATGCCAAAAGTGCAATGGTCTTGAAGAAGTTCGAATGCTGAATTGGATCCGTCCAAACATCTAGCAACCTTGTCTGAAAAAACGGTTTCCCTGGAAGACATGCAGAATCGTCTGCCTTGTGTGACATATGATTTCTACTTCAACGGCTGCAGCGGCGACAGTGCGCTGTAGGTTGCTATGCGACATTGCTTTGCCCCAGCAACAGCCCTGAGGGCTTTCTGATTTGACATGACAACATTATACAACATTACCATCTACATCCCTGCAAAGAACATCCGTATCTAGGAAAAGCTGTGGAAGCAGTTTCGCAATCTTGGCACTTTTAGAACCAATATCGAGTGATTTTTAAGGATTCTGCTACCCTTTGGTTCCAACTTCCAAAAATTCCATCATCCATCAGCATGCCCTAGCATCGCCCCCCGGCTCCCCCCCAAAGGGCTGGATAAGGTCAAATCCTCACTTTTCTGCGCTATGGTGCCAGTCGCTGCTGGGACGATCCTGTCGGGCAGCGCTTTGGCATTTCGACACATTCGTCTCAAAGTGCTGAGGTCAGAGGAGAAGTTGACACGCAGCCCAACATTACATCAAAGTAAGGCGCTGCTGCTCCTGATGGTGAAGCTGATGATGATGAAGAAGAAAAAGAAGAAGAAGAACATGAACATACATATTATGAACATCATAATATGAAGGTCAGGGAAAGGACACCAAAATCATCAAGCGGCATGTGGTCATGCTAGCCACCTGTCGCAATCGGCTTTGTGTTTGGATGGCTGGATCTACAGCATCATCCAGGGCCAAGGCCCAATAACTTCGACACGCGGTAACTCCACCATGCATGCATAGTGGAGCAAGCCGGTGGGATAGTGGAGCCAATCTTTCTTCCAAAAATTGCGTGGTGTTTCCTTTTAATGAGCCGTTCCTACCAGTGGTTGATGTTGGTTTTTAACAGTCCACCATCCTAGAACGGAGAACCTCACGTGCTTTCAGAGCTGGAGGTGCAGAGCTTAGGCCTTCAGATATCGGATCTTCAAACCTCTGGGCTGCTTGCAGGCATGGTGTGGGCGAAAACATCCCAGGTTTTTTGACCCCAACTGAACCCCCCAAATCATCCATTTTAATAGGGTGTTCCATGAAAGAAACCATCCATTTTGGGGGAACCAATGGTTTCATAGCTTTCCTCCAAGGTGCAATCCACAGGGTGCATCACCATGAAGAAAGCCATCCGTTGGCTCTTCAGCACCTAGGAATCTTTTGCTGGGAGAGATCTCTATGCTCACTACGAATTTGTTAACTAGGTCATGAGGCAAGGTGAATGAGCATCAACATGTATAAAGCCACCACAAATTGTAGCTCATGGTAAATGTTCAATATTGAAAATACCTAACGCTTGGTGCTTAAAACAAGATGAAGACATATTTGGAGCCATCATGACTCATGTATATAGATTCAGATCAGTGATACTACTCCTGTACAAACTGTTTTCACAAATCCTCCAGCAATCTTTAAGAAGAACTGATAAGAACAATCATAAGTTTCATTAATTTTCTGTCTCAAAATGCATGTTTGTACAGCATTCATTCACTGAGCCACCCCAACGTGGAGCATCCAACCAACTCAGGACTTCTCCATTTTGCCATCGACCCCTACGCACCTGGACCAGGGCTCGATGGCACACCATTAACAAGACGAAACTCAAACTTGGAATTTAACTTCGGCTAATTCTTCGAGGCTGATGGTGGTAAATGACATCTATGTAATTTATATGTATATACATATCATCTCGGTTGAGTTGTTCCATCATGGAAAATTCATGAGAACATCATATGATCATATGCAAGACTGCCATCAATAGAAGTTGATTCCAAAGGCTGGCCAAAGCAGAGGTTTAGGCCGAGGAAAAAGACCTACTGCAACAAATGCTGTACATCTTTGATGATCACTGCACATCATATTTAATGAGTCCGAATGATATAGAACAGTCCTGTATTGTAATGTCTGCTGGCTTGATAGAATCCGCCCAGCTGTATCAGTATGATCTATACATTACAATGCCAAGTGCTATTGAAATACTGATGCCAAAAAATGTTTCTACAAAGACATTCTAGTTACGCTATGCCTCTAATAAATTGTATAGTTTGATGAGTGTATCTATATATATATATATAGGGAGAGTATTTTTTTCAAGATGTGCTCTGCTCTCTTCCGTGTGTGAAAGGGTATGGTTCCCATTGTCCATACTGGGATTCCTGGCATACATGATTTCTACCAGGTGGATATCTCCCTACCAGTGTAGCACAAGGGTAAGAATATTCTTAACAATCATCTCAACCTACTATATCAGCTACCTTCCCTAAAACTAAAATCAATGGTTGAAAAATGACATGTCCTTGTGGGATGGGCCATTTTCAGGGGCTATGTTGGTTTCAGGGAGGGTATCTCTTCCAGTTTCATTCTGCTCAACATCAGTACCTTGTTACCTCTCCAGTGGCCTTACCATCTTTTGCCAGAAATTTCCCAAGCCCATGCTGCTTCCCTGCCATGATGATTTTTGGATTCACTTGAACTAATATGACATGATGATATCAAAAAGTGTCAAGCTCAAATATCAAGTTTCAATAGTCCAAACATCAGCTGGATGCTGCAAAGACACCAAAGATCAGCTGGATGCTGCAAAGAAACCACCATGTATGTATAACTTTATCAAGTCACTTAGTTTCTCAATCCAACAAGTTGAAAACATCTTCATCTTCGCAAATATTAACAGGCTTGCAATTTAGGAATCTACCTGCCTCCAGCCCATTGGCCAACATACTGGGTTCCATTGGCCCAACAGAAACAGCCCCTGCCATGCTTTTGATTTCGCAAGTAGCTGCCCACGTAGCGACGTTTATCAGGCCATGACCTTCGGGTAACAATCAATGGTGAGAGTGGTGAAACCGTTGGTTTGGAGCTGGCATGGCGCACACATTTTTTGAATCTTGTAAGCTGCCATTCAAAACTTGAGTGAGGACAGAGTTATTCTGAGAGATCGACCAAACAAACAAATTTTGTAGGTTATGAGAAAACCAATGCTATATGGGAGTTAACTGAAGCATTAAATTATTAAACAAAAAAATAAAAGTACAATGAATCAAAGAGTGAAACCAACAAACAAGCAACGAAGAAGCAAATAACTATGCTCGTATAGTTAGAACTGTGAATAGACATGCAATTCTAACGCAATATGTTTCTATATCAATACCTGCAAAGGCATAGGCACATAAAGTTTATAAAGGTTCATAATGGTACATGTATGTACCCTAGATTTTCACACAATACAGATTTATATAGACACAGAAGTAGGTACGAATCCGTGGTGATAAGTACTTGACCTTAAGTTAAGGCAAATGGATTTTTGCAGGTGTGCATTTCTGGAGGGTCGTTGCATCTTCCTCTCAATTGATTCAATGCTTCGCAGCTGCCACAACTGCCACTGAGACGCATATCACCCAGGCCATGTAAGGTATTCTTACTCCACTGGCCATGATAATGTCGACCATCAGACCACCTGGCATCCGCCAACTTGAGATGGGATGGTACATCTATAAGGCAACATGATCAGCCACATGTCAGCTCATCGAACCCAGGCTCAGCTTGAAACCCAACCGGACCTGTATTCGCCGGTGCCGTGAATGTTGTCTTGACTAAATTCACCAATGTAGCACGCTCCATTTGCCCAAACAAAGGTTCCTGCAGGGTGGATTTGCTCTTGACATTGGGCGGGATCAATTCTGAATGATGTTTCTGGTATATACAACTGTAAACATATCATCATAGTTGAGCAATGTTGGGTATGAATAGATGTTTGAACGATTCGCACTGCCTTACTTGCACATGTGCTTCAACATCTAGATATGATTTATACTGCCAGCTTAAAAATCGCAAAAAGAATCTGATGTTGATGTTGTTCAACCAATTTGATGCTTCCAACATCTTCCAATCCCTCAATTGAAGGGCCAGAAGGGACAGCTGAAGCTGCCTGGGAACCCTTGCCTTGACCTTCTTTCAGGTTGCCCTTGAAGCATCCTTCGAATCCTGTGGGCAACTGGAAGATGCTAAGTGAAGAATTGAAATGCCATGAACATAGGGCATCAAAATAGCGGCCAGGAGGACTAATTTCAGACTTCCAGAAATCTTCTTTTGAAGTTGTGATTTTCGCTCCATTCTTTTGGAGAAACCATTCATGAAATAAACAATGCTAGAATGCTGGAACCTGGTCTTCTGTCTCTAAGATTCTGGACAGAATGTCGAAGGATTGTCGAAGCTGTGTTGCGGTTTAGCTACCGTAGCTTACAGAACGCAACCGGGGCTAGCGGCTAACACAACCAAGGGTCGGCTACCATCTGGCCATGTTTCTTCACCAAAGCCTTCCTTCTGATCCTCTTTCCATTCACCTGCTTCAATGCGGGGATATTTTTGTCCCTTAAAAAAAGAAGTTGACATCTCCAGCCAAAGCTACCAATCCCAATGGCACATGTTGTCTTTTAAAACTGTTTCCCAAAGCAATTTCAAATGACCTAGTCTCTAGGTGTCTCTTCCATCTTTTGCGTGACAATGAACAAAAATTGTACCACGAGTTACTGGTTGGTGGTTTCAACCCATTAGAAAAAATATTAGTCAAAATGGGAATCTTCCCCAAATAGGGATGAAAATAAAAACTATTTAAAACCACCGCCCAGGTTACCACGACCAAGACTGGACGACGGCCGCACCCTCATAGCAGCTTCCATCCATTTGGGTATAGCGTCCGAATCCTGAGGCCTGGTCCTGGGAAGTGACAGCTGGAATAAAAAATCTGTGCTCCTTTCCTCTGTGTTTGTTGTAATCTGTAACTATAATAATGAGTGCATCATATATATCTAGATATTGATTCATACATATATATATATATCGATGAATATTAATATGGTACTACTATTGTAGTATCATCAGTTGTGATGGGACCTGGAATCTGGCAATCTGAACCATCTAGATGATCTAGTCTTTCCATTATGTGTCAAAAGGATGATGATCGTTTCACCCATCCAACCCTACCAACTTGGCTCCATATGTTGCCAAGGTTCATCTACCCACTGACCTTCATAGACATCGCCAGTGGCACACACCAACATGCCTTTCCCACCTCAGTTGATGAAATGCACCCCTGGAATTTCCTCATGCACCACCAAACGTGAGATACTCAAGTCAAAAAACAAATCGGGCGAGTAGCTACCCTGATGCTTATTTATGGTTATTTGATGTTTTTGTTTTGACATCCTGCAACAAGTTGATGGGGTTCACTTTTTTGATCCTTTTTTGTTCAGTCGATAATTGCCTGTAAACCACTGGCACGGTCCTCCTTGAATTCACCCTCAAAACGACTTCCGTCCTTGGCAAGGTGGATGTCCATGAGGGTAGAACACTTGATGCAAAGAAGAAATCACTGGTGCAAAATCAAAGGCAAGGACATATTTCAGGACAAATGCAGATTTATAGAATCTGACCCTTCCAAAGCTAGCGTATTCTCAAGCATTGCTACCCTTGCAGCCCCACACTTCGACTTCGTGATGCCTAATTCTTAATGCACCTCAATCGCCCCAGCTGTTGCTGCAAGTCTCTGGGCGTTCCAAAACGCCAAAACCGGTCTTCTTGCCGTCCTGCACTAAGCAGCAGATGTGCAACAAGAACAAGGGGGAGCATGACAGGTGCTGAATGGTGATGGCAAATACTTACGCCAATGCATGCAAATATGTTCAACCTTACCAATGCTCAACGACCAACCGCAAGCTGAAAAAGGTAGCTGTCCTTCAGATTGCCCAGGAACCTCAAACCACCTTCCAAAAATATCATGCCGCCATCATCCTGAGATGTCATGGCATTTTCTGTGATCCTTGTTTTTTGTTATTGATGATGGTTGATGTTGATGCAAATGAAAAAATACAGTGATCTTGATGTCATTGCATTGCCTACTCTGGTCTCTATATCTCTTCGAAGTGGAGTCAGTCAAAGCAAAGCTGGACAGTTTGGTCTTGTATAGTCGGTGGAATGTGGTGCATGTCCTACCTTCATTGCAGGTACCTCTAATAGGCGCTGCCAATATGCAGCCAAACTCTCAGAGTCACCAGCAATGCCGATGGATCTTGATACGATACCAGCTTACTCTCGATCCTTTCCTTTGTACATGAGTTCCGTGTCCTTGTCTTGACACGGGCTGGTGTTGCCATTGTATCTGTCTTTCTGTCTATCGAAACGAGCCCTGCAAACCCACCAGACCTGGACGGATCTTACAATGCATCCATAGGGCTGCAAAGGGAGGCTCGAATTGAGCTATAGGAGACATACTTGGAAAGGATTGACAGAGATCTTTGCAGCTTTCATCTCGGCCTGTTCCAATCAAGCGCTCAGAACGTGAAGGAGTTGGGGTGAACAGGCGTTGTGGTATCCATTGCAAATGGTGAACGACTATGTATAGACTGTGAGTAAAAACACATCAAAAGAAGTGAATTTACGCTTGAGCGTGTCAGGTGTGCATGGATTGCGCAAACTCAAAGGTCGCAGTATGGACTGGCCGAAGGCGCCATGGCCACTAAAGCATCCATGACATTTTTCTAGAACAAATATGAACAAATACCTATCAGACTGGTAATCCTATAGCATGCTATATGACAACTTGCTTACAGCAAAGAATTGAGCTATCCTTTTGAAGGCATCCCTGAAAAACTTCTTAGCAGGCCCTTTTCCAAGGACACTCCCGGCACTGTGCTGCACTGCGTTGCAACGAGCTGAAACCAAGGAGAAGTGATGTCCTTTTGATCGCATCATGTTCAGTTTGAAGAATTCACTCTCAATTTCGCAGGTGCACTCTTGAGTTCTTCAATTAATTTGGTTCTCGCCCTCCCAAATTCACATTCTATTGGCCCTTTTATATCCTTTTATGACATTCGACAAGGTCAAACTCCTCTATAGTTCCCTGAGGAAAAAAAACATCACCTGTGAAATCCCGTCTTTCATCATGGGAGTTTTGATAAATCCGGTGTATCGTGATCCGTAGTCTCCTTAGCTAACTGTTGTAGGGTGCCAGGATGTGGCCCCTTCGCCTCCGCTTCTGTTTCCGCATTCGACTGGGATGTTGGTCGGAGTCTTGTCAGCGCAGCAGCAGGCGTCACTGGAAGAATTCCCCATGTACCATGGCACTTCCTATAATCACACAGAGAAACACCCCGGAAATTGTGTGGTCCTTAATTTGGGTTCCGGTTATCAGATTATAAATTGAAATGGATTGAAAATGATTGAATATGCATACTGCTTTGAAAGAAAATGCTTCCAGCTGCTGAGCAACAAAACAGGTTTGGTTGCTAGATGCCCCCTTTGAACGAGCGCTTTCTTTTCTCGTCAAACGAAGTGAAGGAAGATGTCGCATTCCCGCAGATCCCTGCCTAGTTGGGAATCTTGGGGGGCCAAAATCCATATTGCACCAATTGTATCTCGCGGAAATTCTTCTTATGCTTGTGTGCAAAAAGACACATCTGAGCGACAATGCCAAGTGAAGCCAAAACAACTATGAAAACCAAATGAGCGTTTTCAAGCAACTTGTTTCAGCTGATTCCATTAGTAGTGTATGGGCAAGATGAAACCTTATAGCACCTATTCCGGTAATTTATGGCACATCACCTCAACAAAACCCCTCCCTGACGAAACATCCTGAAACATGTGGCGGCTGCAAGTTTGCAAAGATCCCTCTTTGTTAAGTACCTGCCCAGTGAAATATACTGTAAGGTACAGTACCTCAAGCTGAAAAAGAACACATCAAAGAATGAAGCGCACTCCAACTAGTACAGTTCAGTGATTAGTATAACTTGAACTGCTGCTTCCCCAAACTCCATTTCATTCTGCCCTCGACTTCCGCTACCAATCTTTCGTAAAACTGCAATCTCTTCCCCGGTATTGCTTCGAGTGCACCACAGTCTGCACATGAAATACGTCACCATCTTCAATATGTCCATCACCAGTCTCATAAATCTACATATATATATATATTTGGTTATATTTGGATACAATATCAATTTCATGAGTCATGATAATGAATTATTCATAATCATTGGTAATTAGTTCTACATGTTTGACATGAAATATGACATGAAAAAATAAAAAAATACATGCGTATAGTCATTTCGGTAGAAAGGGCTTGATCTTCCTCGGACACCAGCGAAGCAGCGTTGTTTTGCTGCAAGCTACAGGCTTCTGCTTCTGGTGAGCCGAGTAAGTGCTAAAGCCTTCTCCACAACCGGATCCTTCCTGTGGTGGAGAGCAGACGCGGAGTGAAGTGACGATGGAATCTTCTGGACAACCAAAGGGGACATGCAAATCTGAGAGCTGGTTGATCCCAGACCTCTCCTCTGAATGACATATTCAGCTATGTGTAGGACAAAAAAAATATATTAATGTCTGCACATAGACCTATGTGAAGGAAAAGATGGAGTGCTTTGGGATACCTTTGGGCAATTGGATGAAGAACTCAATAAATTGAAACCAAAATGATCTCAAAGTTTGCATTGATCTGCGTTGCATACAAGCATACCACCATCTGAAGCAATACGTATTTGAACCTGTAGAAACTCATACCAGAAATTCAGAAATCCTCAGCACCATCTGATGCTTTGTTCCGCCTCATTGAGCAAGAGAAGCTGGAGGACCTTGGGCATTTGACTGGCCATGATTGGCCTCTTCAAACAGAGGGGCAGGACCTATAGAGTCTAGAGATTCATGATTCTAGGTGTTGAGCATGTAGTCATATCGATTCACATTATCGGCAGTTGGTTGGAGAAATCACTTGTGGAAAGGCACATTCAAGCACAAGTTCTTAAGTAACAGTGTAATCAAAAGAGGACCTCCTATACAACTGCCATCTTCATTGGTCTTGGCCTTGGGTTAGTTGTACGATTCTGCGGAAAAAAACTGCACCACTCGTATAGCAACAGCAGGACCTGACGAGCAAGGGGAGGCCATTAAAAAATCTTCCAATGACATTCCAATCGCTATCCGCAAGCCATCCTGGGATTCAACAGAACACGATCTCAAATGACCCTGTAGTTTTGAGTTTTCCTATCTTCCGCACGTCATCGTTCCCACAGCGGCGCTTTTTCCGCAGCTCCGACATTGGTGGTGATGTTTTTAGATGATGCCAATGCGGTTGGCCACATCCAAGGCATCATAGTCCTGGGTCAAGCGGACATAGGCCTTCTTCTTCCTTGGTTCGAAAGGAAGCACTGCAAAAAAAAATGCCAAAGAGGTAGCAAATTTAACCAACACTGCAGAGTTTCAGTATTCTGGCATCTATGTAGCTTGGTGCAGGGATGCACTAAAGCATACTAAAGCCACTTTTCCACCTGTAGATCTTTAAACCGAGTCTCCCATCTGGGCGGATCAAGGTGTTGACTTTGGCGCACTTCACGTCGTAGAGCTGCTTCACAGCTTCCTTGATCTTGGGTTTGGTGGCCTTGACGTCCACCAGGAACACCAACGTGTTGATCTCCTCAATCTTCTTCATGGCGGACTCCGTAGTCACAGGGCACTGGATGATCCGATACTTGTCCAACTTGTCCCCTCGAGATTCCACGGACTTTCGAGGGTACTTGGGATTCCTAGCCTTTGTCAAGGTCTTGGGCTTGTAGAAGCGAACCTTGGTGCGGATCTTCTTCACCTCCATTCATGCGCAGGGACCCCTAAACCCGAAGCAAACATGGTGGTGCACAATATGCGGCCACACCCCTCAAGATTCTCTAACTAGCAAATGTAAAACATAGCAAGTTCAATTTCGAACTAAATCGAGACTCCAAAAACTAAACCATTCTTCAAAGCTGCTTTGCCATTCATGTTAGCCCAATTTGTACATGAAGTTCACAGAAAGCTTGGGCAACTAATTTGCCACTCATTTCTGCTGGTCAGTAGGTCGGTGCCTTCTTGCCGACATTGGCCTTCACTGCCTTTGCCGTCTTCTCGGCCTTCGCCTTATCACCGCCTTTCTTGGGCGCCATGATTCTTCGTTAGGAGCTACAGCTTGAACCACTGAATGGCAGTGTTTGTGATATACCTATCCCCAAGGTGCTGCAAGATATTTGTCCAATTAACCATCACTAGATCCTGTCAACATTGCTTCAAAAACAACTGGGCAAACATTTCAAAAACAACTGGGCAAAACATGGCCAACAAGTGCAAACAATGATAACCAGCCATTGAGTTGCCTGAGATTGGAAAGTAGAAACCGGAAACACGCTCTCGCTTTATTATCGTGAGATACCTTGGGAACAATTGGGATGATGGAGCTGTCCATGGAAAATCATGGAACATCGCCGCACTCTTGTCATCAGTTCAAACATAGTGGGAGCACGGGGGCATGATAGCTGGCTAGAGTTTGTTCACCAAAAACGTTTTTGTAGGAATCTCCTATGAGTTCATCTTAAAGGTGCCCAAATCAAACCGTTCAGTCTGAAAATTCGGAAGTCTAGCTGCTGCTTCAATCAAGGCAACCGTCCTTATTTCTTTTGGGGGGGGCAATAAATGCATATTACCTATCCCAAGTATATAAACACGTGAAAACAACTCACCACAGTCGATGTGATTTACATCTTGCCGTTTTTTTTTTTGGCGGGGGATGCCAACCTCAAAGCTTGACAACACACCCAACTAACCCAACGGGACATCAGCGAGGTACTTAAGGTCCGATGATATGTCTAACTCGTTGCAAACGAGTTAAACAAAACCACCATGATTTCAATGACTTCAACTTCCACACTTCTACTAATTTCATCTAATTCCATGTAATGTGTTGTCAACTTTCATCAACCCCTCTCGGCTACCCAGGATGACTCCAGCTGTCAAACTCTTGCATTTTTCCTCCAAGTGAGCAGTCAAGTTGTGTCGATCAAATGATACCAATGCGATTGGCCACATCCAAGGCATCATAGTCTTGTGTTAAGCGAACATAGGCCTTCTTTTTCCTCAATTGACGCATGGCATTGCCAAAACAGAAACAAAATGGCAGCCGTGGACTGGAGCAACACTTGACATCATAGAGGCCGACTGTATCATCACTTGTCAGTGCTCGTGTGTGTGTGTGTGTGCAATAAAACATCTTACAAGATCTTACAAGTCTCTTCATAGTGCATTGTCTCTTTAACTGAAAATGACTGAATGTAATTACCTCGGTTCTCATATCAAAGTTTTGTTCAATCTGAATCGACTGTGCTGAGCTTGGCCCCAACATGCAGGAGGTTTGGGATGGTTTGCGTTTCAGCGAAGTCCACACACCTTTTCCCCTTAAGGGAGGGGCAGCCTTGCCATGAGATCCACTAAGGATTTTCATCCGGAGGCATTGTTTGCGACAAATGTGATACGATAAATTATGGAAATGGAGCACAACATAAACATAGCCTCTTTCGTGATCTTTGTTCCAAAGCAAAATCAACCCATATCAATAAATACAGCAAGAACATGTAAAGACTACTGCCCAAGCCAAGTCTCCCATCTGGGCGGATCAAGGTGTTGACTTTGGCGCACTTCACGTCGTAGAGCTGCTTCACAGCTTCCTTGATCTTGGGTTTGGTGGCCTTGACGTCCACCAAGAACACCAACGTGTTGATCTCCTCAATCTTCTTCATGGCGGACTCCGTAGTCACAGGGCACTGGATGATCCGATACTTGTCCAACTTGTCCCCTCGAGATTCCACGGACTTTCGAGGGTACTTGGGATTCCTAGCCTTTGTCAAGGTCTTGGGCTTGTAGAAGCGAACCTTGGTGCGGATCTTCTTCACCTCCATTCATGCGGTCAGGGGCCAAAACTAAAGGGCCCACCAAGGGATACTGTTGCGCAATGCTACCATGGTCATCATAACAATGCCTTCTCTTCACTCAAATTCGCACACATCACGGGAATTGAATGGAATTGTTGCATTTGCTGTTTTCTTTGCTTAGTGTTTAATCAGCACAGGCAGTACATACAGCACCTCATAACTCTACAGTATGCATTACATAGATGTATAGATCAAGGCGCTGCCTTGGATGGAGGGTGACTGTTTAACACACTTGATAATCCACGGGACTCTCATATGAAATCCTTTAGCAGTATCATATCCCTACAACAGTCCATCATGTGTGAAAAGCTCCTTGTGAAGATTGCTTTTGAAATCAAACCTGCATAACCTACACCTACAAGTATGACGTATCAACTTATCTATTCAGAGTTCATTATTGCATAAAGCTTCACTGCCCTATATCTCAAATTCATGATTGATTTGAGGACCATTTTGGTGGCAGTTTTTTTTTTGGTGTGCCTTCTTGCTGACATTGGCCTTCACGGCCTTGGCCGTCTTCTCGGCCTTGGCCTTCTCACCGCCTTTCTTTGGTGCCATGCTGGATTGATGTGCTGCCACTTGAACCAAAAAGGAGATGCAGTTGCTAAGGATGAACCAAGAGATGTTTCTGCCAGTTTTATCTGCAATCACATTGGGGTGCTGCAGAGCGGTAAGGGAAATGATACGAAATTAATAAATTGGAAACAAACAAAAGATCCTTCCGAATATCGAATCATATTTCTCGTTGGTGGAAAATGATGCGGGAAGATGAGCGAAGCCACTTTCACAGGTCGGTGCTTAAATAAGGAACGCTTTTCCAGAAACGTGTCTCTTGCTAGTGACTTCAGCTGTCATGGTTGTGCAAGACTTGGCAACACCCCTAGTCGAACCAGAATTGCTGACTAGCCCTACTCACTGACCGTTTGTTGAGGGCAGAGTTGCATTCCTGAACTAAATAAGATCATGGCTGGGGGAGACTCCCCAGCAAATATCTTTTCAGTCAGTTTATCCCTTCCCTTCTGACCTCAGCTGTTCTCCATTTTTTCCGGTTTCGTTGCCAGGAGCTGTTTAGCTGGTCTTGCAGGCAGGCGCTAAACTTCCCTAAGAGACGGCATGATTAGATGATGCCAATCCGGTTTGCAACATCCAGGGCATCATAGTCCTGGGTCAACCGCACGTAGGCTTTCTTTTTCCTTGGCATCTTGATGAGCGACCCTTCAGGCCCCAATGACCCATCACATGATGAACGGCTTGGACAAATAAGAAACTTGCACCAATTTTGAAAGTCATCGAAGTATTGATGTTCCCACTCTTTTGTCACCTGGGGTGATTCAGCCTACTAGATTTGCTTCACCAAGCGACTGAACTCTAGGATGCTGAAGTTCCACCACAACTATCAAGTATCTTCATGAAAAACATCATGAATCAACTACCTACATTCTGAAGCTAGTGCCTCCTCTATGAACTTGTCCTGCTGCAATTCGGATGCCAACGTGCAACCAGAGTGCGCACACTATTTGTGAACACAACCACATATGACCCTATGCCTTTGAGAAAAAACCATGAGGATGCAAATCAACAAACATATAGGTGGAACATGAAGGAACAGTCCGAGTATCAAACAATGCTAGTCCAAGTCATTTGACAATCCCAAAAATTTCATCTTCATCTTGGCGCCTTGAGAATTCCACTCCATGGCATGTATTTGAGATGATCACCATGTTCAACCATGCCGTGGGGGTACCTATGTAACAAATACATACAAATACAGCAAGAACATGCAAAAACTACTGCCCAAACCAAGTCTCCCATCTGGGCGGATCAAGGTGTTGACTTTGGCGCACTTCACGTCGTAGAGCTGCTTCACAGCTTCCTTGATCTTGGGTTTGGTGGCCTTGACGTCCACCAAGAACACCAACGTGTTGATCTCCTCAATCTTCTTCATGGCGGACTCCGTAGTCACAGGGCACTGGATGATCCGATACTTGTCCAACTTGTCCCCTCGAGATTCCACGGACTTTCGAGGGTACTTGGGATTCCTGGCCTTTGTCAAGGTCTTGGGCTTGTAGAAGCGAACCTTGGTGCGGATCTTCTTCACCTCCGTCAGGGTGCTGAGGAATGTGAATTCATGACTTCATGATAATTCATGAACTTCACTTGATGTTCCTTGCAAAGAAAGCGACAAATACAAGTAGCATCCACAATTCTACTTCACTATTTTATGAACTGCCAAAACTTCCAAAGTGTGGCGCCTTCTTGCCAACGTTGGCCTTCACAGCCTTTGCCGTCTTCTCGGCCTTTGCCTTATCACCTTTCTTGGGCGCCATGCTGAACTGTGCAAGCTTCGAACCGGAACTTCCGCTGCGGAAAACATATCTTTACGAACTGAACTGCAAAATCATTTCCTTTCTGTTGCAACCCCTCCACATGCTGCCTATTCGATAAGGAGCTTCTGTTGCAGGTGTGAACAAACACAAACGTCTATGGAAGAACAGCTTTGTGTCACAACTTGGTCTGACGTCCATTTTCAATCATTTTCAACGAGTATGATTATTTGATATTATCCCACATCCCGGGTGCAAGCACAAAGAATACATAAACACTAGTTAAGGTTGGTGGTGGGTTGACACTATTCTGGAAAAATCCTGTGTTTTCAAAAGGGGATTTCTATAACTGAAGTTGCCAAGGCCGTTAGGCAACGGCCATCATCCCTTAACCTTGACCCTTGACCACCTTCAGGTCACGTTTCGCGAAAAGATGGGGGAAATCCATCATGGGAGCCCAATAAAAATCCCACAGGTTTTGAGAATTGACATACCCTCCAGTAAACTAACATAGCTGGCTGGAAAATCCACCATTTGAAGATGTATTCCCTATTGGAAAAGGTGGATTTCCATTGTCATGTTAGTTTTTGGGATGGTACTTCAAAATGAAATTTGAGATTCCCTAATTTTGAAACCAACCACTGGAGCCTCTGGGAAAACCCCATGGCAGGCAGCCAACCTTCCAATCCTCAATGAGCCGGCGTCCCAAGAACTCGTGCACAACCATAGATTTCAAACCCTTCGTTTGCTGTTTTTTTCTATGAGATTTTTCAATTTTTCTGTAGGAACTTCAACGTAAATCATGGCTGGATGCCAGGAAACACCAAAGGTCTCTGCCTTGCATGATTTTGACGTCGCAACCCATGAGGTCAGGACGAAACGAACGAGTCGATGAGGCTGTCGGTCACGCCTCCAAAGGTTGCAGGTTGCTATCATGCTGGGCAACTTTTTGGGGGTCATGAGGGATGCGGTGAAGATGAAACATAAGTTAGCAGGTGGGGGAGTGAACTTGCAACAGGAAACCCAATTCCTTTGTGCATGTTGAACTTATGGCATCTTAGTGATGCAGCAAAACATGTCATTGAAGCAACCCCCGCCCCGTCGCAAGAAGAACATACATAGCTGCAACACAACCAAAGAGTGGCCATGGATGACCATGCCATGTTTTGTTTTTTTCCGCAGGATCCAACATGGATAAATGAAAACACACTCTCTTATTTTCCCTCTGCGAACGGAAACAGAAAGTGCAGAATAGTACCGCGTGCACGATATTCTTTACGACTAACATTGATATACCATGGCTGGTTGCTGCGGCCTTGATTCAATGATGGATCAAAAAAGTGTTTTTTTCTACCCCTTTTTCTACTATTTTGGGTCAGCCACGGTTGACTAAGATTAACTAAAATTCCCTATATGACCCAAGCAACTTGGGTTTTACTCATTGCTCGGGTGACAAAAAGAATTACGCCCAAGCAGGCTCAATCTAAGTATCTGAGTCTTCATGTAACCGCTGCCAAGCATGAGCAAAATCATCATGACTTTTCAGCATTCATGCACACCCTTCATTGCAATGTAAAGCAAGAACCACGTATCATGATTACCTGTTACCACTATCGGAGAGTCTGAGCCATCCGGATTGGAAACTAATAGGTACGGTTGGAGTGGAGAATAACAATAAAAAATGGAAAAAATAAATTATGTCATATACAAACAAGCGACATATTTGGCCATTTGGCATCCCATGTTGAACTTCAGGCATGTGAGGAATGACTCATCCAAAAAAATAATCTATTTAACAATCCCAAGTTTCACCCACCACCGCCACGTTTTCCCCCATTTTTTTGGCTGCGGCTACGGCGTGATGCACCGCTGCCGGAGCTACTGTAGCGCTGGCGGCCGTGGCGACCGGAACCGGCGGACCCGCTACCACTGCTAGCAGCACGGCCGTGGGCAGCACCTTCTTCCTCCGGAGACCGTAGTCGCCGTCGACGTCGGGCACGTCGACGTCCTTTCCGATGATTTTCAGGACTTCCACTGTGACGAGGCCTACGTCGCAACTGCCTCAACTCCGACCAGAAGCTTTGCAAATCATCACGGATCTGCTGACGTGCCTCTGAGCTCACTTTGTTGTCTCGAATATCACGTAAATCTCTCGATGCACGGCTCGAGTCCACGGCTGTGTAATTGCGACAACCCTGGATATGCATCAACGAAGCGAGCTTCCCCACACTCAACTCATCTACGGCAGCACCTTTATCTTTGCTCATAGCGACAAGGTTCTTCAAACCTTGATCCTTTGGGACTTTGACATGGAACATGTTCACTGCATTTTTAGCTGGTAAATCACACATTTCCAGAGCTTAACATGTCTCTTTTTGAAATGTTGTATTTTTCATGCCGTCTTCATTCAAACCATGAATCAATTGCATTCAAACTGCCTAACTGTTGTAGCTTATGACTTTACCATACTTGAACATATTTGTATATACGTAAAAACCAGCTACGAATTGAAGAGTCCACGCCTCAAAAACTATATTATATCAATCCAAAAGAACCTAAAGTCGGTGTCATCTTGTGTCATGTGAGTTTGCTGAACCGAGAGGATCTTGAGCCAAATGGATTAAAAAACAACTTAGTGCCAAATTTGCAATACAAATTCTTGGGGACGAAAAGCAAGTCATCACTTGGTATTAAATCTAAAACATGTTTCGGCCGCATTAACCGTTCTGGTTATGGTTTGGCAAACTGGGGCCTGGCAACAAGCCGCGCCCATGGCTAAGCGGGGGCAAGACATGGCGATGGCAAATATCGGAAACATGTGAAACATTTCATGAAACTTGAAAAATTGATGTGCATATCGTGCGTGCTGACTTGAAGATTTTGCATGGTGAATCTTTGAATTTCGAACGGCATTCAAATATTATTTATGGAGCAATGCAGGTACCTTCATAGGTTTACACATAAATTGGAATGTAGTATTGCTATGAATCAAAGGTCCGTCAGCTGGTCCGTCTGCATGAGCAACATTGACTACAAAATGTGAAACCGTTGCAATTTTGGGATATGCCACTGCCAAAACAGGGTGCGTGAGTCGGAAAAATGTGACCATTGAAGGTATTCAAAAAAGTACATTCACAAAAAAACGGAGTTCAAACGTCCGAGAGGGCACAGTTCCGTGCGATGTTTATATATCAGTTAAGCCCTCAACTTCCAAAATTAATATTTGGTGAAACCTCGACCAAACCAGGATCACGGCGAACATACCACTGTTCCAACGACAGTTTTGTTGCTATACAGGTACATCTTTGCAGCCCTTTTGAAGCCTGTCCCCCCTCATGATGTTAAGGAAAAAAGGGATGATGTCCAAGGTGCTGCTGGGAACAACTTTTCGGGAACCTTGGGACTATTCAAATTTTATTTTGGATAGAGTCCAATGATTCAAGAACAATCTGCTGCAAACATGGTGAGGGGTAAAACAACCGGGGTGAACCGAAGGAGGGTGAACAGGGCCGTCTCTACGAACTTAACGAACCCCAATACGACAAAACGAACCTGTACGAAAAGAAAAGAACTTAGCACAAAAAAACTAGCCGCTACGAAGATACAGGTTTGTTTTCCACAGCTATTGTGACGAACCCCCCACGAAAGCAACAGGGCTCTACGACCCCAGAGCCTTTGTGGGAACCCGCTCCACCCGATACGTATTTTGTAAGTTTGTAAGGCCTCATACGCCAAGACCCCTTGGTGTTCACCCTTTTGTCCTGTCATGGACAAACGGCGAAAAAATTGATTTCAACAATTTTGACGAGGTCACTATTGAAATTAGGTTTCCTACCGCATTTGGATTTTGCATCGCCCTTGAATGATCCTAGGTCTGCTTTTCCAGATATTTCATAAAGAATAGGGTCCATAAAATGTAAAACCAGGAGAAATTCTCTATAAAATTTCAAAACCAGGTGGTTTTTTTAACTTTGTTGCAAAGTTCATCTGGTACAGGTTGATTCTTGAAAACTTAACATCTTGAAGAAAGACATTTTATAAAAAAACGTATGGGTACATATGTTCTTTCTGAAGGGTTAAAGCCATCCTAAATTTGCAACTTTGATGTGGCCAAACGCAATGTTTATAAAATGCCCGGTAATCCTACTTGAAGCTAATTGACACTGGAGACACGTGGAAAAAACTGAAAATGATAGACAACAACTTATCAACAGATTCAACCTTGATTAATACCCTATAGGGTCTTCCACCCATCCCATTGTTTGATGAAAATTTGGGTGAACATTGGTTTTAGTGTAGGGATTTTGTTTGAGATGTTTCATTTTGATTTTCAATTTTTACTTGGGGTGAAAAAACGAGAAAAATTTAAAGATNAAAATATGCTAAATCCAAATGTACAAAAAAAAGTGAAGGATGACTTAATTTAAAGAAAAATATGTACGAACACGTTTTTTTGATGAAATGTTTTTAGAAAATTGTTTCTTCAGCCCTCAAAAGGTTGGGTTTTGAGGAATCAACCTGCACCAGAGGAATTTTGATTTTACAAAAACCACCTGGTTTAATCATTGTATAGGGAAACTATCTTGGTTTTTACATTTTTATAGGCCCTATTCTTTATGAAATGTCTGGAAAAGCAGACTTAGGATCATTCAAGGGCGATGTTTTACGGTTAAAGTTTTTGAATTTATATCCTATTTGCAACTTTGATGTGGCCAACCGCAATGTTTTTAAAATGGTCCAACCATTTTTTTTTAATAAACTGTATGGGCATCTTGAATGACGGCATGGATTTTGCAGGATGGGACATACAAGGCTCATAAAATGGGGCCATGAATCAACATTTTAGAAAGGAAAAAAATACTTTTCATTAGGGCCCACTCTAGGGGGATCTTAGGACAAATTTTAGGTTTTTGGACAAATACAAAATGAAGTACCTTTGTTTAAAAAAGAATTGTAAATTTGGGATTTTTAATCTAACCAGCTTTTAAAGGTTTTAAAGATTAACCAAAATGCATTTAAACCCAACCCTTTTGTTGCGCCTTTTGAGGCTATCCATTGTACCTCATATTTATACTTTATATGTTCAGTAAATATACATAAATTTTTGTTAAAAATGCCAGGCCCACAGGTCGATGAATCCGAGTTCCTGGTTTGTTGCTCATAAGTTGCTCTTGCAAATGCTCCTCAAATTTTTGTTGAATTACATACTTTGTCTGAGATGCATCTTCTGTATGCACACCTTTGTCTCAGTGCATTTCCTCCGTGGACTTTTGTTATGTAGACTTGCGTGATGTTCACAAAAATGTGTCTGCCTGAATTTTTTGTGATGTGCAATGCATTTTCTATCAATTCAAATTTATAAATTGCAAAAATGTGTCTGATTTTTTTCCTTGAACTGTGATTGAATTTTTGAGGTTTGATATGTCCAACCACATTAGGCATGTTGAGGCATGAACTATACCTTCCACATCATGTTTTTTTCTTTCAAAAAAATGCAAGGTTGTCCCTTGCTCATAGCCAATTTTTTTTTCAATAAAATGCAAGGTCATCCAAAACAATGGCTAGCATATGCCCGTATCACCTATCAAAACGTATCAAAACGTCTGATTTTCTATGAATGTTCCAACATTTTTTTTTGAAAATGAGAGGTCATCCTGAATGAGGGCATGGATTTTGCAAAATAGGGCATACAAGGCTTGTAAAATGGGGCCATGAATCAGCATTTTGTAAAATAAAACGCACCTACATTTTATAAGGGATGATTCTACGGGGATGATTTTGCCACGATGCCATGCACTTGGCGTGGTCACATCTGAGAGTGCATACACACATGGGACACAAGTTCCAGAAATGGAACGGAAACATCGAGGAGTGTTGCGGCGGCCAAGCGGCCTGCCCGACAGCGGGGTTCACCGGCGCGGGAAATGAAACATTGGCACGTGGGCATGGGGTCAACGAAACCCTACTGGAATCTCCTGCAAGCCGGTTGATATCAATAATTTCGGACTTAATTATGATGTCACAATGATGTTTATGCAATCCGCGTGGCGTTTTGCTATGCCGGTAATCATGAAGGACCGTACCAGCAAACATGCGTTTTTTTTTGCATGTTTATCTCCTCTGACATCACCTCCCCTCTTCGATCAAGGGATGTACCGACTATAGCCTTTGGAAAATAGCGGTGCCTCCTTGCATTTCGAAAATAGCCTTGGAAAATTTTTGTGGGCCAAGCTGGCTTGAAACTTTGGTCAAACACATGTTTAGCACAACATTGGAAACTTGGTCACTATGCGGTGAATGTACCTTGTGACAGATGGTTACCTCGCTTATTGCATTGGAAACCGATTGGAAAACGTCGTGTTGGTCGCCCACGCCAACAATGGGACGACATGCTGAAAATGTTCTGCCGGTATAAACGTGTGGGGGAGTGGGAACTGGCCGCGCGAGATGGTTGCAATTGGGAAACATTGATGCCAGAGTTTTTTTTTGGCAATGGATCCTGAAGATCGACATTTGAGAGGCATTGATTCTTTTATGTACAGGCAACTCTTTTTCACCTGTGCCTTTCATGGGCCGCCTTCGGGCATACAGGTTTCACTCAGTCACTCAGTCAGCATTTCGATGATTCCAACACGGTTTAATTCACCATCGCGCTATGCTGGGGCTGAATAGTTCGACAATGTGGTGGCTACCGTGGCATGTTTTGCTGCTGGACATCGGGCTTTGTATAAAAATGATTTGCTGAACATGGACGTGTCTTACAGGAAACTATGCCGTCAAATTGTTGGACATCCACCTGGCACAAATTGGCGTTTAGACTGGCATGAAATTTAGCAATTTGGGAACGAACGGGTAAAACATTTCGCTGCACTGGCCGGTGTCAAATCTTGGTCGCAGTCTGTGTGCACTCATTATTGGAAGTTCCCAATGTATGTGGGGTGCCTCTTTTCAGACAGAATGCTTCCAACGCGTATTAACTTGGAATTCCCCTGGGTCTCGCAATGCCGGACGTCCTGCAAACAATTGGGATCAAAAACTGGTGACTTATTGTCGATACAAAAGTTTTGGAAATTGGGTGGATGCTGCTGAGGACCAGCACTGGTGGGAATCTCAATTGGACGACTTCATCAACTTCTGCCGCCTTTGAATGTACACTATTTTTTTGGTATATATTTTGCAATTTGTTCACATTTCATTTCTTTTTCACGCCTGTGCCCAATGGGGCCCGCCACTTGCTTGGCGTACAGGCTCGGCTCGACTCGACTCGCGCTACGCTCGGGTTAATTTTACGGTAGCGCGCAAAAACGCATAATGGCAGAGCTGACATAACTTTGACTTTTCACTTTGCGCCTGCATGTCCGAAGGCAGCCCTCTTTGGGGCGCAGGATGGCGCAGGCAATGTGAGACCAAAACGTCAGCGAGTGGAGCAAAACTTTACAAAATCATCACTCAACTGCATCCACAACGCCGGATCCTGGGCAAGGTTCTACCACTGGCCCCACTGTCGAAATCGCGTGTATGCCACAAAGTTGCTAGTCCAATCATGGCGTGTACCCCCGAGTTCGTGCACCAGTCGGATTCCCAAGTAATACTCGTTTGACCCACCCGTTAAACTGATTCTTTGCGACAAATTCGTTTTAATGGCATGTCTCAATTGTTTTGGTGCTATGACTACATCGGTCGTATGCTTTGCAACATTTGTAATCAGGCACCGCGAGATTTGTACAAATAATCTTCAACAATTTGACGTGAATTGCGGGACACTGCTTCGACTGGTTGTAGGTCTGCCTGCGAGGATCGACTGGAACCAGTCGTGACGCACATTACTTCACGCATGGCACAGGTGCATTGCTCATCAATTGAAATGCCTTGGGCTCAGGATATGGTCAGCGAAATATTTGTCCGAATCTTCGAGAATAGCAATTGTTCGAGACTTGCAACTTATGTTGCTCAACTTCCCGCAGGTCGCTGGGTGAAACGTATTTTGGATTGACAATCAAGAGGTGGAAGGCCTGGAGTGTCATTTTCCCAATGGCAAACTCCTATACAAAATTTTTGCCGCTTGATATTGGCCACAACATCGATCTCTGGATCCAAAGCTACGAAAAAACCTTTCGTTTCTTCAAGAACACAAAACAAATAATATATGCATGTAACCAACTTTGGTGTTCACAATGTTGACACTTGGAATGAATTTGAATCCTAACATGAACTGGTTGTGGTCTGGATCGGGCGTGGTTCGGTCTGGATCCAGAGCTGGACAAACCGCCACAGTAGCTGCATGTGGGTGCAACCTCCGCTTTGTTGGATTGTCGGTTTCGGACGGAATTTTGTTGAGCGTGTTCGAGCCGCTGGGCGTGGGCTGTAGGTCGGGGTTAATACATTGAGGTGGCAGGGAGGTGCAGGCTACCTTGTGTGAAACGAATGTTTTTTTTTGGGTTCTCCTCGCCCGCACTTTGTTTTCTTTAAGTTGTTTTACTGGCTAACATTCAGGTTTCGTGGTGAGGGAGGTAACCCAAATCCGCAGCGAGGTTTGCCGCACGTTGGAAACAAGATTTGGAGGCCACCACCACAGTGTGTTTATGGGTTTTTTGGGGACTGGTTGGAGCGCAGGTCCGCCGCAAGCAGCTGTTGCCACAAACCAGGAGTAGCAGCCACGATGTTTGGAGGTCATCGAAGGTGGGGACACTTTGCCGCAATTGAATGAGTCTGGAAATTGTGTTCCGCTTGGTCCGAATCCAGTGGACCCCGTGGATCTTTGTTGTGCTTGGTACAGTAGGCGTCCGGCCCCAAACTCGCTATGTTTCGTGGTTTGGGGCCAGCCCCATTCCACACACGGGTCGCTGGTTGAAAGGAATAGGCGCGGAGCCTTTCAGGTGGGTGCCCGGAGGTTTTAGACTGGACGTAACCTTTCTGAATTGCTTGCCACAGTTGTGCCATACTTGAAAACAAAAAAGAAACAGCATGAAAAACAACAGAAAACAAGGGAGCATAGAAATTAAAAAGAAGAACGGGAAAACACAAAAATAAAAATGGAAAACAACAGAACACATAGATTATACGCAGTAAAAAAGAAAGACAACAGAAGACAAAAAAAAGATAAACAATGCCAAACAAGATTTAAAACAGGCAAGGGACAAGACAAACGACAAGAGAATAAAAAATGAACAACCATTGGAAAAGAACAAAAAAGACAGTTAAAAAAAGAAAAAACATGAATAAAAGAAACAACACAACAAACAGGGAACAACAGGCAAGAGAACAAGCAAAAACAAGAGAAAAGAAAAAGGTAAAGACACGAGAACAGAAAAGAAAAAACACAAGACAAGAGAACAAAAAAGAAAGTTTAAAGGCAAGAGAAAATATATAAAAACAAACAAAAGAAATTAACCAATCAAAGCAACAACAACACAATAAACAGGGAAAAACAGGCAAGAGAACAGACAACAAACCAGAAAAAAAACACAGGACAAAAGAAAAGAAAACAAATTCAAAAGCACTAAAGAAAGTAAAGTAAACAAAACAAAACAAAGGACAAACGCTGCAAAACAAAAACAAAAATCACATGGGCAAACTAAACATGAAAAAACAAACGATTCAATCACGGAAGGAAGGATAGAATGAGAATAAACCTAAACAACATGAAGGAAAGAATGACACACGGCAAGGGTGTGTGTAAACCTGCAGCACTGATGGCAACAAAACTTCCCAATCTACTATAATTTTTGGCAACCACCTTCTTTCAACCAGCGTGAACGCAGGATAGTTTCAATTTACAATCCCAAGGTTTTGTGCGTGTCCTCCGGGAAACAGGTGCAAATTTGGCAGGTGTGCATTCATCGCCACGTTTTCCTCCATCCCTCCGACGGTATCTACAATAAAAGGCTTCAAGTTTCAATTCTCATTGATGTGTTGGGTCACTACCCTGCGAAGCCGTCTGGGCAAGACGTGGGACCAAAGTTTTATTTCCGATTCTGTGGTTTGAACAAACACGCTCACCCATGTTCCAAGGATGACGTCCAGTACCTTCTGCTATTCTCATGTCCAACCCGAGTTAGGTAAAGCTGACAAATCTGACAATTCATTTGATTCGCAGCTTTTCCAGAATTGAACGTGGAGAGTTTCTGGAAGGAAGGATGGCAGGGATAATGGCACGCATGCAGCATGCAGTAATGCGAGAATGAACGGATGAACAAATTTCCCAATTTAAGGAACAAATCAAGGAGCGCAGGACAACCAAGTTTCTCGGAGGGCAAACACAATTGCAATGGCAAGTGGCACGTGGGGACACTAGACTACACCAATACCGTAGCGAGCTGACTGCCCCGCCATGCCCACCACACTGTAGCACTTCAGTATAGAAGGGTGACCCTTAGCCTCCATATAACGCTGAAATAGCCCCCAACATAGGTTCACGTATGTAGTATAAGAAAGGCTCACCTTTCTTTCAGTTTCAAAGTGTTGAACAACAACAGTTTTTCAAAGGGCGTCGCCCGAGTGCTTAGCTCTTGATTCTTTGTGGTGCGTGTGCTATTCAAGTATTATATTTATGTGCTGCGAGTGCACGACCTTTCTTGATGCCTTGGGAGGATGGCTGGAAAAAATGACATACCATTGCTGGCCGCATCATTTGCAAACCCTCGGGACGTTGTGCTACAAACGTGTCAGGTTCTGTTCTAATCAAACGAGCTTTAGCCACAACATTTCCGAACTCGAGATTTCTCTTTCGCAGTCATGTAAATAAAAGCACTGTCTTGCGCAATCTTTTGCTGCCGATCTATGTTGCTTTTGCGAGCTTTTGCAAGGGAAACGTCTTACGTTACCATACATTGACTCTTGCGCAGAGCCCTCTGACATCAATTACTGCTTTTGGCACGAGAGACTTTTGTGGATGCTCACGTGTGCTGATCATCACCATGAGTACTTTACCAATCTTTGCTGCTTAGATGGGCTTATGGCACTGCCTCAAAACATCCGCTTGCAGGCATGCAATCTTCAAACGTTTGAGGCGCATAGCAAAACAGCCAAGGAGTTACTGAAGGCATGGTATCGCCTCCATGAACAGATCAACTTCTTAGTTTCGCACTCGAAAAGTGCGTCAAGGCCCTATAGCATGGATCAAGCCAAACAGTATCATCTTTATCCATCTTTTGCCAAGGATACGTTCGCAACTGTTCCCACATTGCTGGAGCAGGGTCTTGCCGGCGCGGATAAAGCTTCGTTGATTGGCATTGGCACTCTCGTACTCGTTTTGTCTGGTTGGCAATGCTTGTGTGGTAGGCTTGACTTCCTCGCTTTTTCGACGATGGCACCGAGGACACGCCCCAACGGTTACAAAGAAACATCGTGCCGCTGTACAGTCGACGTGAGAATGATTGACACATCAACAAATTTAGTCCTGCAAGACCATGACATAGCGCTGTGTACGTCTGCTGTTGTCTGCCGTTGTGAAAGTAGCACTAAAACTTTTGCTATCCTGCAGCATTTCAGGATTTGCTGATTCATCTCTTCACAGGGTATTGAGTAGTTGGATCTGCTTCTGCTTGTGACTTGTTGTCCGTGATACGCCTCCAAACATGGGCACCTCCGTGTGCACGTAGCTGCTTTCCCATTGGACGCTGGCTCAGCATCTCCTCACCTTGTGAGTACAAGATCCTTCACTAGAGCACCGCGTGTGAATATTCACATGTTTGCTCACTATCATTTTCCTTTTCCACAGTCTACTTGAACCATAGGATCCATGTATGGTATATTTACCTCCGGTCCATTTACCGGAAAAATAAGCCAAATGAAGATAAATATCCATACATGGATCCTATGGGTTACATTGCTGTAACTATAATTATCTACCAATTTGTCGCCATCATTTTTCTGTGACCTTTCTGCCCGCACGGTCATCGTTGTCCGCCAGGGATTCTTCTCTTTCTATCTTGTGATCTCAATGCTCCGACAAATAGTGGAGTTGTTTTTGTTGTTGTTATTGTTGTTGCTGTTGCTGTTGCTGCTGTTGTTGCTGTTGTTGCTGTTGTTGCTGTTGTTGCTGTTGATGCTGTTGTTGTTGTTGCTGTTGATGCTGTTGTTGTTGTTGTTGTTGTTGTTGTTGTTGTTGTTGTTAAAAGTTTTGTCTTCCAATCACAATCTGCTTTTATCACCGAGACTTTGGGCAGTTTCAGAAACACGTGTCATTCCTTCTCTCGCTTAGCCCATGCCGCCTGCAAGGTTTTTTCAATATTTGTCCAAGTTGATCGCAGCCGAGTTCTTTCTTAGTTATGAGGCAATTTCATGCAACTTACTGTGTCCCACTTTCTATCCGTAGGTTTTTCGCCACCCGGCCATTTTGCATGCCATCCGGTAGGTTTTCTCTACTCTTCCGCGAAACTCGCCGGTGGTTTTTGGCACGACGTGCAGCAACTCCAACTCCCCAGAGGCATCCTTTTTTGGAATCCTGCATTTCACAAAAACTTTGCTTCCCGGCGACAGAAAAAGCTAAAATAAGTTGCTGAGTCCCATGAGGCAAAACGCCAATGACTATAGTCAGCCTTCGAAGCTATGGGATACAGTAAAAGACGGAAAAGTGTGGTTGAAATTGATGCTTGTCAACAAAATCGTCTGTAAAGTTTAGGAGAATAGACAAATCATGAAGACTATGCTAATGATAGTTTGGTCCTTGTTATAAACATAATGATGATACTAAGATATGGTAAAATGCAAGTAGAATCATAAGTATATATGCATATCGATACGGTATCATTGATTTAGACTATGATACAGTATATGACCATTAGCATCTATGATATGATGATTCAGGTTTTAGCTGTTTTTTGTTACACATATTATTATAATATACCTACGCACACAACGTGCTATGGTAAACACTCTATCCCCTGAATCTATGAATCTATGGAAGACATAAACTGGATTTCAGTCATGAAGGCTGAATCTGCCCCATAGGCTCTTTCAAACGCGCCGAATTAGGTTTGATCGACCATCAGCCACATAGCTGTACACGAACCTGGCACTGTTGATTACACAATTGCATAATTCATGATGATGCAAATGCTGGCCTTGCTGAAGAAAAAGTCAAGCAGTGGTTGGGACACTCTCTAGCATGAGCAGCATATCAGTATGTTGCAATCACAAAATACCCCAAAAAACATCTTGCATCGAACATCCTCGAAACTCTTTATCCAAATGTTGCAAGGACTGGCAGGACTCGCAATTTGCCACGAAAAAGTGGTGAAAAACCTTGGGGTTTTCACAACTTCTGAACTCGCCCTTCCCGACTAGAGCAATTCCACGACTCCTGCAGTTCTTTCTTTTTGAGGTAACTGAAGTCACCAAGCCTAAAAAAGTTTCATCTATTTGTGGTGTCTGTTGCTGGGGAGCCTTCTAGATTCTAAACTTACTTATATATGTTTTTTTTCTGCAGAGCATAACATAAGCGCTCCCAGCGGAGTAAAGTCTTGAGAGGATCTCAGCAATTGTTTACAGAGGCTCATCCAGTCATGGAAACATCCAACAAAATGCCGGAAGTCTCAAGGTGTAGCCGCAAGCTGAGAATTCGTGATCATCCTACTGAACTCCTTATAGAAAATCCGTTGGCCAGAAAAAAAAGGTATTGAGCTCCACGTTCCAATGCATCAACCTGACTTTATCCGCATACCAGCATTATTTGCAAGAACACAACAAAGCTGAGCGAGGTAAAAGAGGCTGCTTCTTCATGGCTTAAGATATCTCCAAGTATCGCTCTCATGTTGGGTAAAACATCTTCCTGAACAAAAAAACAACCAGTGCCATGACCGTCGCGTTTTAAACACGTGATGGAAAAACACTGACAACTGGCCTTCCCTGTCAGTGCGGGCCATCTGTAAAGTTGCTCCTAACGACAGAGCCTGAACAGCTTCAAACCTGCACAAGAGTCCATCTGCCCCAGAAGCGCTTGATTCAACAGGGGTTATCTTCCTATCTCCTTTGGGAAATATACATCCAATACCTGGTTCTGAATTTTAACCCCTCCTGGATTCATTCTATGGAGAAGAAAAATTGTTTTCTGTAAACATGTCTTGAAAGGCACGAAACAGAAAGCATAGTGTTTGAAAGCCTTGGGACCACACTGGCCAAGGTCCTAAAAATCTCCCAAGAAGTGGACAATCATGCATTTGTGTAGATTGTAGATGATATTCCTCTCGAGGGTCGGAAGCCGGATGATCATGTATGACTGTAGTAACAAACGTAGTAACTGTACAAATATCAAATTATATACCTACTGCCTATTGCAATGCCACTGCGTATTCATATGTATACATATAATCCTATACATTTATATGTATATATATATATACATATGACCAGCAGAGTGTGACCCATCACATCTTCCTCACTAATTGTGAGCATGGTTCTGGAAGACACGTCAGTAGTGTCACAGCAAAAACCGATTTCTCACCAGAAATTGGACTCTTGGGCAGCCGTGAAGATACTGCGGTGACACAGGCTGTGCAAAAGTGACTGGGGAATCGCCATGGTTGAAACTTCAAGATGGATTTCATTTAAGACAAATTTATGCCACAAACTGCAGTCTTAGTCTTTTGTTCCTTTTAGTTCTCTTTCTTTTTAGCTGAATCTGTTTATTTGAGGAGTGATTAGGATGTCTCACAGTGATGATTCACAAATGAGGTGCTACTGTACTTTGTCCTATCAAAAATTGGCAACCCACTTTTCCTTGCTGGGAATGGATTGCAAGAATAATAGCAGGTTCATAAATGCCTTGCATCTTGTGGATAGCCTGGAAATGTACTTTTTAAGCATTTAGCTGGTTCACCTGAGCCAAACCATCAAAGGATCATCACCTCACCTAATGACTACAGCTTATTTTCAGTGCTTGCTTTTTCTTGGAAGAAAAACACTGTGAAAGTTGTTCAGGCTGCTCCCAGCCCACAACATGAGCTGATTTGCGTCAAGAACTACAGCGCCGTGTCACCCTGCAATCAATCAATCTCCTTACCTTGTTCGGAAAGGGTTACAGGTCCCTGGGACCAAGGGCACAGATTCACTCTGATTCGGTGTCAACCAAGACTTTGCAGGGCGCCGGAAAATGGCTCATAGCCAAGACAATACTACTGTAGTACAACGTGATCTTCCATGCCATGATACAAATGAGGAGACCAAGCTACTGAGGGCCCCATCCCCGCAAAGCGTCTGTCTTTTAGAGTTGACACCAAATTTCGGCCATGTTGGGCAGGAAAAAGCTACCATTGACGGCACAAGCCGAATGATAAGCTGAGACATTGTCAGTTTGCCTTTCAGTATCCCTGTGCACACCAGTGAATCAAATTTGTGGGATATTTGCGGCCAATATGTAAAGATCACAATTGAAATTTAATAATGTCATGCTTTGATATGGTTTGATGTTTCACATTTTCCTCTGTTTGCAGTTAGTCTCATGGGAATTCCAACAATTCCCAGATTTTCTCAAAAAGTGTCTGGAATTGATTTGGGTTTCAACTCTCATCTTTCTCCTCCCAACAGTTGCCGACTCCTACCTGTCAGGTACACCCAACGAATTCATGCAGTTATCTCCCAACGTCAATTTGTTCAAGCCCTGGGCGGTGAAAAAACCGGTCACAAAATCGAGATTTGAATGTCAAATGGCTTCGCTGGTGGTTGAACCAACCCATTTGAAAAATATGATCGTCAAATTGGATCATTTCCCCAAGTAGGGATGAACATAAAAAATATCTGAAACCACCAACCAGCTTCTTGTTCATACTTTCAAATCCACATCTAGAAGGGACCATTCCAGCTGCCTTGTCCACTGTGGATTTAAGAATATCATGCCACGCTTTCACAAAACACATGAGTGTTGCAAAGCGAGAAACAAATGACACTCAACATTCCAATCTCCATGTTTGTCTTCCCCTGCAAAAAGTTAACCAAATCCGTGGATCCTGAGTACTGGCTGACATTATCCAGCATGAGAATTTTTCAGCCAACAGCTGTTCCAAAATGGTTCTTTTCAGGGCAAATGCATCACTTCATCCAATGGTAAGTAGATATCGCTGAAGCCACGGAATCATCCACCACAAAATTCTGACGAAAACAACAGCTTCAGACTATGGCTTCTTAGATTTCTTGTCACAATGCTGACTTCCCCAGCAAGATTTTTCAAAAACTCAGCAAATCTAATCAGTTGCCCAAACAGCTTCAATAGATGCACAGTGATCTCTACTGTTTTAATCAATATATAGTTTTTAATGACTTGGGGAGATGAGAACCGAAACAAATTAAAGGCTTTCAGCACACTTCATCCAAGTGACTCTATCTCCTTTGTATCCACATCCAGCAGGATAATGTGCGAATCAGCACCCTGGTTCCAGGATTGCCAAGATCAGTATGTAGTTCTTGAATGTTGATATTTGGTGGCTAGATGGCTATAGCCTATGAAACATCAAATTTGATCCAAGTTGACATGAACATTAAGCATGCAAAAACCAAGCTTAAAGTCAACCAACATGGATTTCATCAGAGTATATCGGAAGTATTCACATTTAGCCATCTAGTATTCCAATAGGCTTCAGGGAAATCCAATCGCTTGGCAACCCCACTGCACTTCTCCTCCTTTACACCCCACGAATGCATTTTCTGTATCCTTTTGTAGTATAGAAATGCCACCTTAGTTGAATTGAATTGTATCTGTATCATGGCTATCATGGCTATCAGTGGTGAATCCATGATTTCCAACTTAAAGGCTATCAAAACTTCCAACGGAAAACCCCCCCAACGTTCGACCTCAGGCAAGGCCATCAAAACACCCACACGATTGGAGGTGACCTCAAGGAGACAAACAAAAATGCCAGGTTGAAGTGGTGCGAAACTTCCGACTTGCAATATGCTATTCTCACCCCAAAAAATAGATGTGTATGTATATGGAATTTTCAATCATATTGTTGATGGTTCAGAAATCCGGGATTCACCAGTTGAGCTTGGTAGTTTATCCCCTTATTTACAGGGTTTTATAATGTTTGATACATCCCAGGTGGTGCAGGATTTCTTCCATCAACAGTAGGATCTGCAGAAACATGTGCCACAATGCTGAGGCCTTTTTTGACGTGTTACAATTCTGCATAGGTTTCACTTTGCGAACAATATCTTGAGCATGAGAAACATCTTCTGAATGATTGCAGCGACATGTCCTTAACAACAAAGGACTCACAACTCACAACACATCAAACACTTGGGTTTTGAACTTTCTGGTTTCATGTCATCATATCCATCTATTCCCCAAAAATGCTGTTTATATAATCTGTTTGATGATGTCAAGTTGGAAAATTAAAACAGGTGGAAGGACTTGCCCGACGTCCGACGTCCAAGAACGTGGCAGTGAGCAACAACAAAAAAAGGCGTATTAGTAGTGATGCCAACACATGTTGAAAGCATGCACTAGTCCGCAACTCAAGTTCCACAGGTGCAAAGAATAAGACCATCAATGTGTTCAACTGGTTGTGGAAAACAGTGAAACACATGCTGATTGATGGTCTTCGAGTCTTCATTTTCCTAAATTCACTACAATATGCATGAAGCCAATAGAAACCAAATCATGTTATAACCTCCCCAACTTGAACAGAATGCTTCTCCAGAACACCACCGCATCACCACCCCCGGCAAAACCCCGCTTGCTTCCCTGGCCGGATGGGCACGGATGGACTGAACGAAAGCCTGAGACTGGCTGGACCTGGCGGGGCGTGACAATCACCACCCAGGATTATTACACTTTAGTATAGGGGATTCCTATTAACCTTCATTTGCCACTCCTTCTGGGGGAGCATCCCAAGTTTCAACATGCGACATGACTACATCATCTCCCAAATAATCCAAATAGGGGTAAACGTGAAGAACAAGTTGAACCTACCACCCAGTAACCCGTTGGGTATTCACATGTTGGACGTGGATGAAACAAAAATGATGTGCCCACCTTTGATAAGGGAAGTATTCAATTTGGCATATCCACACATTGCATCACTTTAGGTTGTATCACTGCAGCCTCTGTTTGCGTTAGATACCATGGCCCCCTTCCCTATAACCTCGACGTTCACCTTTTGATCCCCCACAGTACCTCCCCAGTGAACTTGGGTCAGCATCATCTAGAACGACCTTGAAATGCGAGCGCACAAATATGGTCAACTTCACTTACCCATCGCGATAGGTACTTTTTGGGAGGGCAATTGATGAGCCTAATTTCCCTTCCCTTCAATGAGCTAGGGACATTTTGACGCTGCACTCATTCCATCGATGATGCAAGTTCATTGAATACAGCGTTCATTCCAAGTCCAAACTTTGAATTGTGTTCCCAACAATCAGCAAAGACAACACAAAAATGGCTGCACTGTCATAATGGGTCAGAACATTTCAGCAGCGAAAACCGACAAAGAAAGTTACCATATACCTCATCGACTGGTAACTTGGTCTATGATGATTTCCCTTGAGAGTGGACAATGACGACAACAACAACAACAACAACAACCACAACAACCACAACAACCACAACAACCAGAACCACAGAACAAGGAGGATTTGAAAACTTACAGTCACCATCAATAAACAGTTGCCATGACTAGCCATCACCCGCAAATTTCAATCAGGTTTTAGCTATGCATTGGCTTGTTGCCCCCAGTTGACCGTCAACATCATCACAATCATCCCTGGAGCAATTGAAACATCTTGTTGCATTCCATGATACTGGTTAGTTACGGTTAGTTAAAAGGAATTCTTTTAATGGCTCATCGTAACCCCTATGTACCTTACATAACAGCGTAGTATAATTGCCTGCACAGCCCTAATCCAAACAACCTGGACTAACCAGGTTATGCGGCTGCTAACTCCCCCAAAAAAATCTAAAGCCTTAAGAAAGGTGCATCAACTACTCCACAACTTCTTCATGTTTCAACAAAATGGTATTGGTATATGATAACATATGATGGATGTTTGATTTCACCATCTAACAAAATTGAGGTCAACAACTTGTTTGATGCTTGAAACGAGGTGCAATGGTTTGGGTTCCCAGGTCACTTCTGCTATAAATTCCGTGCCGCTAAGGCCCCACACAGTACCTCGGATCAACTCCTTCCGAGTGCGTTTTGAGCGCTGTGCAGTAATGTCCTGGTGACGGTTGAGGGAAGGGATGGCATAGGGATACTTCAACAACCAAAATCCTTCAAAAGGCTTGGAATTCTCCACCCTTCCCCTCCCTGACTGTGGGTTTATTTTCTCCATGTTTCTTTTAAACAAATATATATTGTACCCCTTCTCATCTTTCTCCTGTGTCTCTTCTTTTGTGCTGCTGCATCTGTTTTGCTAGGATGCTAAATTGTAATTAGTACTAATACAACCGCCAGTACTAGAGCTAGCTAGCAGCTAGCTAGCTAGCAAACAAACACACAAGCCAACTACCTCACTCAACTCACTAAACGAACTAACAAAACTAAGTCCACCAACTCAACTAACTAAGCTATCTAACAAAGCAAACCAGACTAGCTCCATCAACAAACTAACCTAGACAAACTGAACAAACTATTGAAACCAAACAAATATATAAACTAAACTTAGCTAAACAAAATAAAACTAGCCAAGTCAAAAAAGGAACACCAGCGAACCACAGCAACATGTCTCCTGCAGGCCGTTTGAGAAATCCACGCATCCCAATTTCCGACCATGCACCGATAGAAGATGCACGTGCGATTCCTGGTTGCAAGTAATTTTGATGGTGCGCATTGAAAGGCATCACAGTAAAATCCATGCCATAGAGTATAATATCTCATGAACTTACTTCCGTCTACTTCCGTGATCGCGAGGGCTTCATATTCCAGCACATTGCAAAGATCACAGGATGACAGTTCAGGTGAAGCCAATTGAAAAACTGAAGTCATCAGCGATTTGCATCTTACATTGACAAGGTAATGGAATCCCCTATCATCCCCTATCAGATCACTATACATCAGCCAAGTGCTGCAATCGAATCACTTCCCTTTAGCAATATTGGTGTTCCCTAAGACATGGCACCAGGTCGTATCTGTGTCAAAGCAATATTCATCATCATCATCATCATCATCATCATAACAACGGCGAGCCTGGATGAGTGTTGGAGGCCATCTGAGTACACTATCAATCAAATCTATCTTTTCATCTTAGCAAAGGTGAAGCGGTTCAATCGCCGTGAAAAATTTCACAGAAAAACATAATCATGGTAGTAGACTCCTTTTCTGCATCATATCCAGCTATTCTTTCCGGGGACGATCTGCCGCTCTTGAAGCTCTTGGGGATCGCTGGCAACAGCCAACCCTACAAGAATCGAAAACACTTAGCACACCAAAACAGGAACCACTTACACTCCCCAAAACTAATATGGCAATGGATAATCTCCAGTTTCAACAGGAACTACATGTTCAAATGGTGGATTTTCCGTTGCCATGTTAGTTTTCAGGGGTGTAATGAAAATAGAATGACTCAAAACTTGCAACGACGGAACATGCACAAACAGCAAACAGCAAACAAACATTGTGAACTTTATAATATCCACACAAAACAACAATTTATCCTTAATCACTATCCCGTCATCAAAACATCTGAGGCAACTTCTCCTTTTAATTCCCAACCCGTCATCAACCCGTTGTGTTTCGTCTCTAACCCTCGATGCGCCTCGGTCGAACCGCTGACGATGACCTTGCTATTGGCCAAATACGCCGAGCGCCGATAACCTCGTGCAGCGATTCGGCAGTTTGATGGCACCAGGCGCCCTGTAAGACTTCTGGAAGTGCTCTTTCGGGTTGCGACTGGGGACTGTTTGAAAACTGTCAACATGTCTACAGTGTTGGATGGGTTTTGCAAGTGTGCAAGTGATACCTGGTTTTTTGAGGAGATTTCACAGTGCCCTGGCCCTAGATTGGTATCAATGGCTATTAGCCAAATTTAAAAAAAAACTTTGCCAAACCATACCTCCATCAGTTCCATGCCAAACCCAGAAATTCCCAGTTCTCAGATCTTCAACAAACAACGTGGTCAAATCTAGGCTCCAGGCGTTCTTTGTGGATGGGCTTTCTCAAGGCCATTGACGTGGACTCCCATGTTGACACCTGGTCTAAATGTCAACAAACAAAAGGTGTGGGTTTACATGCTGAGGATTCAGGATACGATATTTTCAATTAGACATTATATAGACACAAAAAAAGCATCATAACATTAGTTACAACAATGTCATGTGTTGTCCAACAGCCACTAGGTCATAGCTCTGAGGTCGAGACCTCGACCTCTACATACTGAAACCCAAGAAGGCAAAACAACAACATAAACGTTAAGCACAAACAGCAAATAATTTGGAGTCAACCGAACAATTTGGGGAGCCAAAAAAAAATCACCTAGGACCTAAGCCATCTGCAGCCTTTGGAATTTTCGCTGACTTCTCAGGTTTTGCCAGGTTTGCCATGAAACACCACCACTCCTCCAAGCCCTTGAAAGGACATGATTTCAGTGTCAACTTTTGGACTTTGCAAACCTCCTCCCACTAAAAACACAGCATAATTAGAATATTTACATGTATACACTCACTATACCATTTATGGAAATATCTGGAACATAAATATCAGCTTTAACTCCCATGTATTGTTTTTTTTTTCATGGGCCAATATTTACCCATCTTTACCAATCCTCTAAACGTCCACTGCAAAAGCTTCCACCCCAACCCGGCCTCAAATTGGGTCATTCGAGTGTCCACTCCACTGGACAAGAAAAACCTGTTTCGACGGAAGATGCGGGGGCGGTTTTTTTTGGGTCGGTAACACTTCCGGCGGGAAGTCACGAAACGCCCAGAAACACCATCAAAACGGAGGTTTATAACAAATGGAATATCCATTTAATCCATTTCTCTAGTTGTATATCTCGAGTCTAGGGTGGATGTGAACATTCTGAAGGTCCAACTGAGTGAGATGTTTCCTGAGAAATGGCCGGATGGGGGGTTCTAAGTTATTTGAGAAGATAACATGGCGAGAAAATCAGCCACTTTTGGAATGCCATATTTTCAGAAACATCCAATTCATACTCCAAAACATCAAAAAGCTTCGAGACATTTGAACAAACTCAACCACATCATGAAAGCACACAACTTGCAAAATGTATGATTCCCTTTTGTTACCTGTACAGGTCTTGGTTAAGTGGTCGAAATAGTACAGTAATGGAACCTTGTGGACCGAAAGCATGCAAAGTATCTGAACCACCTATATAATGTGATGTAAACATCTTGCTTTGGTCAAATGAATGCATTGATAATATTTGTTTGCATACCATGCACCTCCACAATGCACTACCAATTACCTTTCATCAGCATCAGTGTCATCTGGGGACCCCATGCCGATCATCTGGGGAAAAGGTGCACATCACATTATGCCCTCAGCCGAGCAGTTCAAAGTTTCAATGAGCGAGCAATGCTGTCTGATCATGAGAAAACAAGCCCTAGACTGTCCCTGGAAGTCAAAGACCATTCAAAAAATAGTCCAGAGTCCAGACTATTTATTTTATGGTCTTTGGACCCCCAGGGCTGTGTGTGTGTGTAATGATGATAGAACTGATAGAACCACAAATCATGAAGATGTATGATGGAATATATTTTTTCTTTGAATTGACCAGGCCTAGGACTGAATGATTCAGTTTGGAGTGGGAGTCAATTACTAGATCTTCATCATACTGTCAACAAAATGATCAACATAGAAATAATACGGATCCTATGAATGGGTTGGTTCTCTTAGGTTTATATATACATTGACTAAGCCTAAGCTTACCGTTAAAGCTATTAGCCATCCATTTGGAATTATCCAAACTTGCTCGACACCTGAGCGGCCGACCATCCGTACGTAAGGTCTTCACGGGGCTCCTGTACAGGCCACCCAGTTGTTGGGGGATGTATTCACTGCAGGATATTGGAACACCACATGTGTCATCGCTGATACGTTTTTTTTCCATGAAACATATGAAGATGTCCTAAGCGGCCGTCGAAGGTCCCAAATTTTGCAGCTGTGGTCAAAGGATGCCTGGAACACAAAAGAAATGGGTGAGTTTTGTTTTGCAACCTTAAACAACTTCACAGCAAATGGATCCAACTGCTGTAGCATCAGCATCAACACCATCATCATCATCTACAAACACAACAATTTTGGCATCCAATTTCTGGAAAATAGTCTCAAATCATTTTGATGAAACAAATTGGCTTTGCAAGAGAACAGAGTTTGAATCCAAAAACAATATTCAAGCGAAAACAAAAAAAACATGTACACTCCCGAAGTTTAACAGCTCACCCCTGAAAAAAGGGTGGTTGGAAGACGATCCTTTCCTATTGGGAAGGTAACTTTTCAGATGCGAACACTTCAAACTTCGGGGTTGAACTCCACAATGTCCCCATTGCCACAAAGGCAACCGATCCAAATCATTGCTCGTCACCAGTTGATTGTGGGCCCCTGACCCGAACAAGAAATTCATGTAAAAGTTGCTGCTTCAGCAAGAAATTATGGATGTAACATTATGGCTACAATCTCAATATAATGATTAGATATTGATTGTAAATATCTACATGCACAAATATAAATAATATTACATATACATATATATATACACTTACATATATATTCTAAGAGTTAAGGTAGATTGTTTCATGTATCATATATACATAAATAAGTGTATATATATATACGTATATTTGTATATCACTATCATATCATATTACTGAAATCAATCTACCTGAAGGAAACCGAGGTGCTGTTGCAAAGACGTGAGGAGAAGTATTGCTAAAGCGACCTGAGTGGCAAAATCCTTTGTCATACTTGGACCTAGTTCCGGGTGCCTAAACCATGCAACCTTCTCCTTTGGAGTTTACCTGTAAGAAAAAAATATCTTTATAATACAAATATCATACCTATTCATATACAGCTATTCATGTTATTCAATGCTATTCGAATCTATTCCAAACTTCCAACTTTATGAAGTTCAGAAACTCTACCCTTTCAATTACAATCACCTCGAGGCATTGTCTATAGTAAAGTTGCGTTTAAGGCATCTGCCCAAGGGATCCCATTCTGTCATTTCCTTCCATCAAAGTTGGGTTCTTCACAAAAAAACATCTCCCCCCCTAGGTGTTTCACTTGTTCCAAGCGGCTGATGTTGATAAAGTGCTCATGCACTCCACTGCCTCTGCACATCACCAGTCCGGTCCTTGGTCTCTGTGTGAACTGATGGTGGCCGATCTCGTATCCCCTTGATGAAGCCATCGACATACGGACCCGCCGCAGTCAACATAAAGCGAAAGAACAAGAGTTGTCCAACCAAACATATATAGAGTACCACAAAAGGAAAACAACAACATGAAACGTGACGATACGTGATCTGCAATTTTTACATGTTTCACCCTGGCAAATCACCATCCAACAACAAAAAACTTCCAGCCCAACATCATCCTCAACATCATCCTCAACCCTTCTCCGGGCTCCCAGGCTCAATGTCAAAGACAGAAATCGAGGACGAGATGCCGGAAGCAAGCAAAAAATTGTCCGAGCAGTTCACACCTGAGACTTGTGATCCCCCCCTCCCATTAGGGTGGTGGGGCTGGGTGATCCCCCCTCCCATTGGGGGTATAGAAAGTGTCTGTTTTTTGTTGGTTTGTTGGTTTGGTAAGACTTTATTGAGGTGATTTTTTGCTGTGAAAAAATGGCTCCAAAAAAATTGATCGGTGGATACAGCGGTGGATGCCCAGGATGTACCAGGTGGATACACCCCAAATGTCTGTGGAGATCCATTTTGAAGTGAAGTGACAAGATCAGCATAGACTAGAACAAACACTTCATGTGTTTGGTCACTGGCCACCCTTCGACGGGTTTACACCTTTGATCAGAACGGACAGTAAAAGTAGTAAAAGGTTGTTGCTTAGGACACTTATGCGTGTAGAGGATATGAATATGCGACTTCTAATCGCATCCAAAATCTCTATATCTACAAGTACATGCAATGTCAAAAACAACCACTCACACGATTTCCCAGTAAAAGAGTTACGCAAGTACCACATCACACTGCTCAGAAAGGAAAAAACCCTGTCATGAGGTGGATTTTTCAGACTTGTCAAAAGGGGTCAGTGCATTGAAGCCACAAAAAAGTGCTAATGAAGTAATGGATGAACATGGATTGGTACCCTCCAGGGAATTAACATATCCCACCTGGGGAAAAGGAAAATCATCTTCAAAATGCCATTTTGGGGGGATATGTTAGTTCCCTGGAGGGTATTCCTTTAGTGGTGGGTTCCAACCAGTGACATTTCATCGACAGCTTGTCATTCATGAATCTGTCAGCCTGGGGCAACTCAAAGAGACACAAAGATCAAACCCTTTCCATCTTTCACTCCCTGAAACTAACATTTTCACCTCTGATAAATGGGGGTTGGGACACAATGAATTCCTTTTGGGAAGACATATTTTCAGAGGTGAAAATGTTAGTTTCAGGGAGGGTATCACCTTTTTTATTCCTCGTCATTTCCTTATTTTCCCATTCTTTGCCACTCCTTTTAGGCTCAGGTTCCTGGTTTTCATGTCCCGTGGGCTCCGGACTTAAAGACGACAGTTTTGGGAACTTCTCTCTGACATTGCCGACACTTGCCAGCGCAGGTCCATTCCTGTAAATAAAGACCCAATATGGGTGTTTCCTTAAATGGTGGTACCCGAAAACACACCCCAAAATGATCATTTTCAGTAGGAAAACCAATGGTTGTTGGCTACCACAATTTTAGGAAACCTTGATATGGAACTGTGAAGTGTGAAGAAGCATCTTCGTCTTGTATCAAGATCAAGCGATCGTGGATCAGCAGAAATCCAATGCCTCCAAAAACATGCATACACAGGACACACACACACCTCTGTGTACTATGTATGTCCATGTATGGCATAAAAAACACATACATGAAACATGTGCAAAACCTGCTGCCACACAGTTGATTATATCTTGAAATCTTTCTCATTACTGCATAAGGCAACTTGGTATGGATCATCAATGCCATGCTCATCTCCGATGGATGGTGGATGGCGGTGTTTCCTTTCTTTCTAAACAGTCATGGCTCTCCGCAACATTCGGAGCTTGCAACTAGAAACATTGTTGAAACGGGTTTCTGCAAGAGAGCTGGATACTGTATATACTTCAAAACTTCTTCCAAACTGACCATCACCATTCATCCAAACTCTCAACGCAATCTCCCCATCGCCTTGAGTCTGGAAAATACCTCCACAAACATCATGAAAGAGAGTCGTTTGTTGTGTCAAGACAATCTTTTTCGATGTGTGTTTTCTTGGGAGGTCTATCCCTCCTTCAACAATCATGGCATAGTAAAACACCATGTTTAAAAAGGACCCAAGTCTAGAAAGGAAATCATAGAAAACCAGTCATGCAGGGAGCCATGTTCCGATTAACCAAGATGGTTTCATGATGCCAGCAAGTCTGAGCTTAGGTCCATTCCATGTCATCAAATCATGTTTTGTTTGTATATCATATCTCTCGTTTTTGGAACACAAATCATAACAAAACAAAAGGTTACCTGGTGATATCTAAGCATTGAAGATATGGGATCCATGCTTTATTTTAGGTCCGACATCATCCAACAAACCTCTGTAATTCCTCGGCTCATGGCGCCTCAGAAATTGAATGGTCCCAGAACACGACGCACCACAAACCTCACAAGGCAAGGTTCCAGTACTGATGGATGAGGATACCCCCAGTACTCGAAACACAAGTTGATCTGAGGCTTGTTTAAGGTCGCAATCCCATAGAATCCATGTATGGTATGAATTTACCTACATTTGGTTGATTTTTATGGTATATAAATGTTGGTAAATATACCATACATGGATCCTATGGGAATCAAATTAAACTCAAACCACTTTCGCTTCTGCTGAAGCTATTTCAATCTATGTCGCATCATTAGATTTAGAAAGTTGAACTGTTGGAAATAGTTAAGCTTTTCCACTCATTGCAGTTCCATTGTCTTGCGATTGTATACTATCTCAAATACGTAGCATTTCATTAGAGCATCAATTCCTCCAAACCACCCAAAAACGATCACAACACAAGTTGCTGAACTTCAAACAGCCCAGGGCTTTGGTAATGAAAGCAAAATCAGGAATCAACGGCCCTTGGCTTGTGCTTTAGATCAAAATTAGGAGAAATTCCTGACATTTTATTTACGCTAATTAGCACTGCAATGTTTGGGAGAAATATCCCACCCAGTCCCAAACACAAGGAATGTATGTTGCGTTTTGGGAGTGCACTTCTTCAAAGAATTCATGTCGAGTGTGCAGCTGGGAAAATGTTTATGCAATTGTTATCTGATTCCATGGCCTCCATTCAAGGATCATCTCCAAGGATCTCCAACTTGACTAAATAGATGCGAAGTGAGACGTACTTGAGAAATTGATGCAGGGTGAGATCAAAATATTACCATTGCCATAGCCGACTGTTCCTTAACTGCTGTTTCATCTGTTGAACCCATTTTTTTGACACCAAACACCACCCAACCAATCACCCATTTGAATCACCACGGCACAGCGACGTCTGCACTACGTCGTAACCAACTCAATGCTAACAGCGCACAGCTATCAACCTGGAAGCGCTCAACGTTGCCAGCGATTTGGGTTAACCAAACCCTAAGAATCCAGGTATGTCCTAAGGGATTTCCCCTACATTCCTATTTTGAAGTATGGGATTGGAACCCAAAAAATCCTATTCTAGGGAGGTATCTGGATTCTTTGGGAGGGACTTGTTTGGTAAAGAGTAGCCCCTTCCCGATATTGAAATTTCATAGTCTGCATAGTCATAGATACTTGCCATTTTCCAAACATGTTGGGGGGAGATTTTTTTTGTCACAATACATTAGACATTGATGAAAAAGAATGAACGGCTTTCACTTTATCCATACCATGGCACTTGCAATTTTAAATGTGTGAAATTAGTGCATTTATCAGGCCTGTCCTAGGTTGGCTGTTTCCAACATGTTTTTTTTATTGAACTGGAATTTGTGGAATTTTGACTTTCAAAACTAGAGCTTCAAAATTCCGTCAAACTTGCAAGCAGTCAATCCACTAAAATGTGGTTCAAGCCCACTAGTATCACAAAAAGAAAGGAAAAATCACAAATCATGTCAATTTCAAATATTCACCTAACCTGCACTGGAAGGGGCCAGTCTGCGCAAAAAAACATACTTTTCAAGTACCCATGATCAAACTTCTATTTGTTTTTCTAAACCCGTCATCTTTCACACAACTTCTCCAGGTTTCCCACGAAACGGCGCCTGAGTTGGTGGTCCCAACAGGATTGCCTCGGGACCATCCTCCGGGACTTGAAGGATCTTCGCATAACCATCCTTGTCACCAATCAGCAACACGTCTGGTTGCTGCGGATGGAACCTCAAAAGCTGATGATCTTTTTGAATGATGAAAGAAATGAACAATTTCAGGGTACCTAACTTGGTATGATATATATATATATAAAGGTTATGTGTATATATATATATATGCTATGTGTGTATATTATATATCTTGGGGGTATCCCCGGCCCACTAAGAGTGGAAAGTGAAGGTTTATAGGGCGCCCTTCATAAAAAAATGAACACATTGTCATTTCACTGTTACCCCCAACCGCGAAAGTCCTTGCAACATGTCCTGTGGATTATACTTCCCAATGGAAACGCAGCGCCACGACCCCTAACCCGGCATGACCTTGCAACACAGCGCTTCCCAATGGAACGCTAGCGATCAGATGCACATTTTCCTATCTACAAAGAGCATCTTTTGGCAGCACTTCACAATGGAAACGCTGACGGCAAACACTGCAGCAAAGCCTGTGTCCCTGAACTTCGTTTTATCACAGCAGTACCCAATGGCACCGCACTCATTGTAGCAGGATGTTCCCTTCATATCAGCATGACCTTGTATTGGCCACTGCGCAACCCCGACATGGTCTTCAACCAATTCCCGCGGTTTACAGCGCCTTTGAAGGGGACTGGTTTATTTCTTGGGAAAGGGGGCTGAAAAAGCGAGATCAAAGCGAGATCAGAGCGAGATCAAACGAGATGCGAACGAGGTAGCACCCTGCAACATTTACCCACAAAAGCTAGCCACTGTGCATGCCATGACAACTTTCATAGCGCAGGCCTTGCGCAGACTCTATGCCACCAATGTGTGACAATGCGTGTGTGTCTTCGCCGGGTTGTGTGAGTTCAGTTTGTCAGAACTAGTCAGCAACTAAACGCACCCTTTTGCAATAAATTCTTACCTCTTTGCATGTACCATCAAGTGTGTATGTGTGTGTGTGTGTCTTCGGCCAGGTTGTGTGATTTGAGTTTGTCAGAACTAGTCAGCAACTAAACGCA